>JAENPR010001727.1:0-118931 GCA_018135685.1 Themeda triandra | reverse complement strand
CATAGCCAAGCCATAGTAATTTTGCACGTTGCCAAACCATGGTAAATTTCCACGGATGGAGTTTCCCTACTAGTGCGAGTACGAACCATTTTTACATTTTTATGTGGTGGGGCCCTCGATTTTTGTCATCCGGTTCCTTCGGTCCACGACGAATAGATATCGGCTCGAGCCGTACTCTACGGCCTAGCGCTCGGCTCGCCCTAATAGGTGTGGGCCGTGACCAATGGACGTTTGCAATCGTAAGTGAACATCGGACGCGACCATATATAGCGGCGCCCCTACACCTACCCATGTGGTCCACAGATGCCATATTTTCCGCATAAAACGTCATTTTGGGCTTGTAGGTACTTTTGCATAGCCAAGCCATAGTATTTTTTGCACGTTGCCAAACCATGGTAAATTTCCACGGATGGAGTTTCCCTACTAGTGCGAGTACGAACCATTTTTACATTTTTATGTGGTGGGGCCCTCGATTTTTTTGTCATCTGGTTCCTTCGGTCACGACGAATAGATATCGGCCAAGAGCCATACTCACGGCCTAGCGCGTCGCCCTAATAGGTGTGGCGTGACTGTTGGTTAATATTACGAGACCTGGATTGGGTAAGGAATCTAGTTCCCAAGAACGGCTCAAGAAATGCTTGTTAGCAGATCTTAGCGCAATCACTAGAATTAAGTAAATGTGACTAGCGTATGGTAGCTAAGCCTACCGCAAACCCGAACTACTACTGAGAGAGGGGTGTCACAATTCCTCTTCCTAAGAATGTAACGGCTAAGAATGCTAAGCTAAGCTAGACTCTAGTGACAACGTAGGACTAACCAAAGGGTAACTCGCAAGCGCACAAAACCGATGTAGCACTTCAACCGGGTGAGTACTCCGGTGTCGAATTTATAGTTCACTCACGGGAAGCGGATTAAGACTCTCTAGCAAATGTGTGATGGAAATCCGTGGTGGTTCTACTCAATCTAAGCTATTGATATTGATAAAGGGTGTGAGTGTTGATATGAGTGATAACTAAGGGTAACTAGTAGGTAGCTAGCTAGGTGGGAGGACAACGAGTGAGTAAGGACTCCTATGTATCTAACTATACTTCTATGTTCTAATCTAACTAGTGTAACGACTTAACTAAACTAATGCCTAGACCATCGATGTGATAGGAGATCGGGCCGACAAATAGGAGGGTAGCGTCTCCTTGAGGGACTAACTCCTATTCCAAATGGACCTATGACTTTAATGGGCGCCCTACACCCTACCCCTAACATAAATGAGATATAACTCGAAAGGCTGCGCCCGTCACAACCGCCCCGCTGTAATACGTTGGACGGTGAATGGACTTACCACTCAAGAGTGAATGGAATTACCAATCATCGATAGGGTGCATCCACTATTAAGCACTAGCCTAAGCACCTCGCCTAATCTAGTCTTAAGACTCCGGCTACCACGTAAGTAACGTTTCATTTGAGTTGGTAGTGAAACACACACAAAGGATCTAGACACTAACTAGTTCGAGACTCTACACTAACGAGACTAAGACACAACACTACTACACTAGTATAGCAATGCACTAAGTAAATACCGAAAGTAAAGTACTCGAGTAAAGACTTAGTAAAGTAAAGCAAGACTATATTAATATAAGGAAAGTACTTCGAAAGTAAAGGTACAAGAGCTATACCGTATTCTCCGTAAGACGACTCGGAGACCAGCTTTGCTCGACTCGACTCTAACTCCCACTCTTAGACTAGACTACACCGCTTTGATCTCCCAAGAGAGCTTGAGCTTGAGGACACTAATGTGAACTACTTGGGGACACTTTACAATGAGAGACTAGGGGGTATTTATAGTGGAGGTGGAGTAGGGGTTACTCCGCCGCCACGTCGGCGATCCGTGTGCTCTCCGCCATGCGCCGTTGGATCAAACCGACCTTCCACCGACTTGAATGGACGGCTCTTCGGTGCGGGACACGTGGAGTCATGCAGAAGGCGGTGAAGCAAACCGACCCTGCTGGGCCCATGTGCAGTCGGCCGACCTATGGTTGGTCGACCAGGTCCCACCGGCCTTCTAGAAGGTCCAGTGGCAGTGGGTGCAATGCCAAGGTGTCCGCCACCAAAGGCGTGTCGGCCGACTGGCATTGGACCCCTTTAGTCCACGGGCGACTTTCCTGGGTGCTGTCCTCGCTTGTCACGTGTAGCCTTGTCCGAAAAGTTGGGTTCACTTGATATCTTGCTTGCTTCCATGTGGATCCTTGGTCCATTGTACCAATCGATGGAATGTTGATGTGTGTACATTTGGATCCAGGATCAGGTTCTCCCGAGAGTTTAGGGACCCGTTTGGTGATCAGATCCTGGTGAGACTAATCGTCAAGACCGGGTTTTGGCCTCACAGTCCCGTTTCCAGCTTCTTCGCATTTCACAAGCTAAGAGTACAAGTGGAACTTTATTAGTGACTAGGTCAATGCCCGTGCGTTGCTACGGGTTCAAAATCGCCAAATACATATACATTTAGAATGTTCTAACAGGATGGTAGTCACATGAACCAAGCATAATAACCATGCTTGCATGTTGTTATCCAGAATTTAATAATGAGAGGTGTAAAGAAAAGATATGACCAACTGTGTAACATTGACCAACTACTGTTTTTGCATTATGTTGAGTTGTAGGTATAAGTAACATTTATAAACAGTAAAATACCATAAGAAAAAAATACAATTACATCAATCTAAGCATCTGTGGAAAACTAAAAATCTTGAAAGAATGGACAACTAAAACCCACTAAGACTATTCTTTTCAACTTACAATTCCATCCAGTGTGATGGAAGGAACATGATGATCAGGTGCATATCAAAACTGATGCTCTTGCAGTGTTCTAACAATTTGGACTTCAGAGAGGACTTCTAAATGGTGGTCATTTATTTTTGGTTCTAGCATACATAGCTCTTTCCCACTGCGCTACATCTTCAACTTGCTGAGGACAGTGGCTGCAAGGACCTCACGCTCTACCAGATACAAACCGTCAAATATGCTATCGGGCATGTCACCATGCTTCATCAGCTTACAATCTTACCAGGTGTACAAGAAGCTGAGATTGAGTGCTTGGCTGACAAGAAGATATTCCATGAAAATGAAAACTAAAGTTTACATGCAATGCAAGTAAGAGCAAAAAAGGAATTTACCATGGTGGTTGTGTGCATGATGTCTATAAAACTGATGTCCGATGATATGACCGAAGTTGCCTTCCAATTCAATCTGTTCAGGTTTTTGGCTTGCTTCTCTAACCTAGAAGCAGTAGACAGTGTCAGCATTTTTAAAACCCTTAAGACAACAAAGAATATTGGATCACAGATATGCATGTTTTACTATGAAACAGTAGGTACCTTGAAGCAATGTTCGATTCTAGAGCAGCTCGAAGAGCAATTGATGAAGATAATATGGAGCAACTTAGCAAAAGCCTCGAAAGTAAAAGATTGGACGGCACATCCAAGCATGTGTTATAATGGAAAATGAAAAGTTGCCATACATTTCCTACCTTCTCTCATTTCCTACAGCAGTAAGACACATAGTCTAAGGAAACCTAGAAAGGTACGTCATTTTCCATTAACTTCAGAGTATGTAGCGGTAAATCTCTACAGAATCCTGAACATGAGTGTACTTGTCAGAAAACGTTCAAGCAGTGAATGGCACTGACAAAACACAGTCAACATGGTTATGGTGACCAAAATAGCAATTGCATGCATTGCCTGGATCATGATCATAAATTATTAGTAAAATTAATAATCTAGAGACTGCAAACCCTCTTAAAAATTGTAGTCTCTCATGTACAAGCATGAGTCCATGTTTAATTCAACGAAAATTGTTCATCATACTGTTATATTTCTCCTTTCATTCCCAGGCACATTATATCATCTCCAGGTATAATTACACTCTCAGAATCATGGCTGCATGTGTGAACCATGAGAATCCATTAAAAATTGGTGTCAAATGCACCTAGTCACTATATTTTTCTAATGTATACATGTGAAACAGTTATCTGCTGCAATTGAACAAAGAAGATAAAGGCTAGCAGATTAGGTACTACATGTTCACCTGATGCAATGCTGGTGCCGACGTGCTTGCCTGTACTGAGGTCCTGAACTCTCTCTGTTGTTGTGATGTTCACTTGAAAAAGAAATTGGTGCCTCTTCCTTCATAGAGTCTGTACTCTAATGGACTTTTTTTTTAAAAGAAAAAATGTAACCTGAAACTTTAATAGACTTTTTTTTTAAAAAAAATGTAACCTGAAACTTTTAATTCAGATAACAGATGTGCTATACTTATCTTCATTAGACACTTCTATTCTGTTAGGCTCCAAAGGAATGCATCAAGCATCCAAACAGAGAAGTCGAAATTAACCTCATGACAAGTACTACATGAGAAGAATAAAATCAAGGAGCTTTGTCATTCAGTTAAAAAGAGAGCATGAATCTGGAAGCCTATTATTAGGTTACAGTTCAGACATTTTCATACCAAATGGACATAATCTGAACCATTTCTAAGCTGGAGCATGTTTGCAAATATATGAGAAAAACTGTTATTGTGGCTCACACAACTCAAAACAGTAATTTAGTCTTCATGTTGTTAACTTGTGTGTAACCATCAGTGAGATATGGCAACATTTTTTGATTTTTTCCTTTTCTGAGATCAGTTGCAGAATTAAAAGATAGATTCAGATAAGGTATTTGACCATATTAAATTTGAGCTGGAAAAAATTCCATAGGCACACACTAATCTGCACACAAAATACATTACTGTACAAATGATTTATCAACAAAGTAATTCAGAGAACCATCACAACCATGTGCAGATAAAGGACTATCTTTGATTTTACGGCACACTTCCAGATCAATGCTAAGACCACTACAATGTCTATCTTTGATACTACTGCACATTTATAGATCCTGCAGGGGTAGAATTGCTCACCTTCACGTCATAGAAAACAATAGAACGGTGAACAGCAAAAGGACGAGGCACAAATTAGAAATTACCTTCAACCTTAGCAACGAGGATGTGGATGAGGGCGACGTCCATCAAGCTCCATCGGGGAGTGGGAGGCAGCGTTAGAATCCAGGGGCTGGGCAAGGGGAGGGAGGAACATGAGCTACCAGTCGAAGCAGAGGAAGAGATAAACGGAAGAGAGGAACCACGGGACGGTCCTGCCTTCGCCGGATTAAGCACCGGAAGCGAGCGCGGGGCAGGGAAGGCTGAGCTGGGCGGGTCTTCCGCAGACGCGAGCACGGGAGTGGGAAGGCCGAGCTGGGCGTCGTGCGCACCTAAGAGGGAGCGACTCCTCTGTCGCCGAGAACGGGACGCCGCGCCGCCTCTGCCGCCGAGAATGGCGGGCCGCGCCTCCTCTGCCCCCGAGAACGCCACGCCGCTTCTGCCTTCTCACGTAGCGCCGGCTCTGCCTTCTCCGGTCGTCGCGCCCGGCCGACGCCACTGCTGCTTGCTGCCATGCTCTGCTCCTCCACGGCACCACCTCCACCCTGCGCAGTCTTGAAGCCATTGGGAATATGGCGGTCTCCAAGCCTCCAAGTACTTCCTCCTCAGATCTGACGAAGAGAAGGGTGGCATACCTGTTGGGCGCACCTCGCCGGTGAGCGGCCAACGAAGCAGCGACGACGGAGACCTGGCCGCCTGGGCTGACGGGCAGGTTCGTTACGGCGGCGGCGACGGCAAGGCACGTTGTGGAGGTGGTGGCGCACGACGAGTCCCGCGGCGTCGAGGCGGCGGCGTATGGGGCTCGTGGGAGGGCGGGGAGGCCGCTTCGTAGCGGCGGGGTGGCCTCGTGGATTCCGACGGTGGCGGTGGCGTCAATTGTTTTTATAGCTAGGAGTTTTTTAATCGGGAGGGGAGACAGGAGCACTGGGCGGTTATCGGGAGATGGGATGGGAAGCCGGGCGGTGAGCGAGCGAGCGAGCGGAAGCCTGGAAGCCTGTCAACGATTCTTTTTTTATTCTTATTAGGGGTATAAGAGATTACAGGGGAGGGGTTACGGAGCGGGAGGGATGTTACGGAGGCGGGGTCATTAGGTTAGCGGTGACGATGACTTTTGATTCCTTTTAGTAGTACTAGTTAAGTGCCCGTGCGTTGCTACGGGTATTCAACATATAGGAAAAAATGATGTACACGATGGATGTTGCGTGATAGAGAGGGCATGTATGTCGGATTCATAATTTATTTTGTTACTTTTTAGCGCCAAGCAATACCATTTGATCATTCGATAACGTTTTATAGGTAAAAAGCTAAATATTAATATAAGAGGAAAACATTTTAATTATAAATACTATAATCAATAGGTTACAATAATATATAATATGTACATCACAATAATATATAATATGTACATCTAATCAATAACTTGTCAAAAGTTATAACTACATGTCTCTCACTTCTTTCCGACTTCCTCTATTATTACCCGAAATTCAGATAGATACAACCAATGTTAATAAAAAAATTATAATAAATGTTAAAATATATGAGTTGTGCAAAACATAGACAATACCTTGTTATTAAGTAAGGACCTCCTTGTAGACAATATTTTTGTGTATTTACTCCTTATTTGTGTCTTCCTCTTCGTTTCCTTTTTTATCATCGGGTGGGATGGCAAGAATCTTAATATTTGATCTCGAAGTGGCTCTAGATAGTGCAACATACAGTTGACCATGGGAAAAGACCGGTTCAGTAAATACACACCAAAGATTAGGGATAGTCTCGCCCTCGTGCCTTGTTAATTGTCATGGCAAAACTAAGTCTAATAGGAAATTGCTTCCTCTTGAACTTGAACGGAACATCTCATCATCCGAGGGGCATAATGGAATCCGCGGTAAGAAGACTCGTTTTTCCGACATGGTCTCCGACCACAATTTCTGCATCTATGGTATTTCTTTGGAACCCTCTAACCACCAGCTGGTTCCATTGCAAAGTCCACTCAGGTGGTCGATGTTCCTTAGTAAAATGACTGGGCACCCAATCTTGAGCTTTAACACGTGTGGAGGGAGACCGCTGGGGTTCAAAGTGTTGAGGAACTCAGACGGGTAGTAGTTGTGTGGATCATCCACCGCACCGGTCAAAGCTATGGTACACCATCTCATCCCCCGGAAACGGCTTATCATCTTCATGTTAATCATATCAACCCACGGTCATTTCGGGCGATAATATTGCTCGTGATGTGATGTAGCTCTTGTTCGACATATTAGCATTGAGGTCGGGGAATATGTCAATTAGCGTATCAAGATCACTATCTTCACCGGTTTGCGGTATGCATATATCATCAGGAAGCCGGATTTCATCATCACCATTAGCCTCCTCGAGCCTCCCCGATGCGTAGCAAGTAATCCGAAAACCATGGGTCGCTCTTTGCCCTCATGTTGCGAACCGCTTTGAGATGTCGCATGGAATTCCAAAGATGTGACATCCGCAATGCAGGCACCGACTATTTGAGCCCTTGACCCTTTTCGCACAACTGGGAGAACCTGCCTGAAATCTCCACCAAACACAATAGTCTTCCCCCCAAACGGCAGGTTACGACAGTCCGTGGCGTCACGAAGGCTGTAGTCTAGCGCCTCGACACCTTGCCTCTTCATCATCGTCACCTCGTCCCAGGTAATAAGGGATGCCTTCCGGGCTGACTCGGTGGTACCATCCTGTTTTGTGAAGGTACAAACCTCCCCATCTTCGAGGGTAAGGGGAACCTTGAAGCGAGTGGGCCGTTCTACCACCGAGCAAGATTGAGGCCGCAACACCGCATGTTGCCGTTGCCACGGCAATCTTATTCCCGACTACGAATAGTAGCGAGCAAGGCTCTATATAGATACGTCTTTCCGGTGCCGCCGGTCCATCCACAAAGAATACGCCCCATGCTCGCTATCAACAAAGCAGCCATAATCTCATTGTAGGCAGCCTCGTTGCTCCTCGTTAAGGGTATTTGATAGTTCCAAGTCATCGCGCTTGCCCCAACGTTAGCCTCCTCGAAAATCTCTCTAGGAATACCGCCGGACGGATCATATGTGTTGTCGATCTTAGGGAGTGGGTAATCCTTCATTTCCTTGTTCATTGATAATAACAATGTTCGAATATCTATGAGGACCATCTCGTTCCATCGCGAAGCTGGACTGGTTTTTGCGCCGTAGTCCTCTCGACATTGCCCCCCTTATGCTTTTCCCAGAGTTCTAACACATCGCTCGGCTCACAAAATACCAAGATTGTTGCAAAGAGCCTTCGTAGTGCAAATGGCATCATCCATAGAGTAGCTTCATCAAGGGACTCGTGCAAAGGTGTGTGGTCTCCTTCAATAAGTCCCCTTTTTTCGAGCTTCACGAAACGTCGGCAGAGTCTACCGAAACCGTCTTTAGATCGGTGAAGGAGGTTGCACCGGCAACATGGTTCCGAAGAACCCTAAGGTAGTAACGCTCCCCTTCGTCGGATTGGCACATACAACTCTTCCGATCTGTCTTAAACATTTCGTTTGTTTTCTCCTAACCCATGTTTTAGTCTCAGGAGTCCCACTTATAGTACTTTCAGGAAAGTCCCGATACAATATACCGCGGGCATGTTCGTACGTGTTGTTTTTCTCGAAGTAGGTTGTAAGCATCGACCTTTCAACTCCCGGACGATTAAGAACTCGTCGAGCACCCTCACGTCGGTAGAATGACACCATGTGCATGCCGGGAAGATGGAGTTGCAAGGCCAACACCGAAGGGTACCGATCACTTAGATCAAAACCATATATCCTCCACAAGGCTTCGGAGGAGTTACCCATCTAGCATCCCTATACATTTTGATCTCATCGATGTTTACTTCATTGCCATCCTTTCCAGCCTCTCTCACAGCAACAGAAGCGCGATCATGACCCTTATGAATGTACTTAAACAAATACTTGACGGCCTTGATGCTCCCACATGCCTCAACATTGATGTGGCAATTGAATAGGCGTAGGAGGTATGGGTTGTAAGGCACGACCCATCTATTGTCAAGGTCATGCCCGCGAACCTTTCTTTTCTACCATCATCACGCCGTCTCGTAACCGGGTACGAATCCTTGCCCCGCAATGTGGCATCACGTAAAGGCCGTGGGTAATGGTTCTTGCATGACTTACGGCCCTTTGTGCATGGGCAATTGCGATTGAGTTCTCCACAAGGGCCATGCATCATATGCTTTGTAACCATTTTATACGCTCGGATACTTCTTTGTTTGGGAGCTCGAGTGAGATGAGAAGATCATACTGCTCCAGGCACGTGATCTTGTACTTTCTCTCCATGATTAGGAGAAAGTGTGCGTGCGGTAGACCCCTCTTCGAAACTCCACAACATACACGTGTGCACGGACCTTTCCAAGAATACCCTTTTTTAGCACCTTGTCCTTAAGTTCTTCCAGTTTTGCCCTAAATACCCTATCAACAAGATCTGGACGATCCTGGGCTCTTTGTCCAGGGTACAATTCACGTGTGATCTCATCCCACTTTGGATTACATGTCATAGTTAAGAAGATGTCTGGTTTTCCAAACCTTCGCACAAGTGCCATGGCATCCAAGTACCTACGCCTCATATCCCTCGGGCCTTCGATAAATGATGTAGGCATCACCGTCCGCTTTCCAACACTTCTTTCTACCCTCACCAAAGATGCAAGCTATCAACCAATCCTTGGTAGAGGTCGGCCCTAATCTCTGTTTGATGATTGCGTATGTAATCCAATCGAGAACTCTCAACTTTCATGTACACGTCCACCGCAAACTGTTGGAAAAGACGTTGGCCATGAAGTATGGGATTAAAGATTCCTGGCCGCATCTGGAACTTGTAGCAAGATAGTAGTCACGCACGGAGACACATAAATTTCCCGGAGATTCTACAAAAAAAACTATGGTATTAGAGTTTGTATCTATGATAACAGTTTGGTATACATGAAAATGATAAGGAGACGAACAAACCTAGTTCTTCTTCTTCGAACCAAGACGAGCCTTACGCAAGGCACGAGCCGCGTTGACTTCCTCCATAGTAGCATTTTTCTTTGGGATATCCATGTGCCATCCAAGTTCACCTTTAGGGAAGAAGAACGGGTATGAAAGAGCGTCATAACATCCATGGTATGACCGGATGCCATGACTACTCCTATCTTTCCCATGGACGACAACACTATTCTGAAACTGACCAAGGAGTTCACTACCCTCGATCCAAACAAAGCAGCCACCTCCTTAGCCATCGGTTCATTGTATGTCCTTTGGTCTAATTGTTGATCAAGGTTAAGTTCAATACGATAGTCCTCAAGATCTTCGGCATGCCCTATACTCCTAAATTTTTGTGAGTACGGGTTGTTACGAAGGATGGCCACCAATCTATCTATAACTTCTTTATCCTTTTCATACTTCTCTTCACGGCACCTTCGGTACCGGTACTCAAGGCTCGGATCATCATCATAGAAGTAAAGCTCAAGATGCCTAGGATCCACTCCATCTTCTCTCCCAAATGACCTTATGTTGTGATACATCATGCCATGTGCACGGAAGGTATATATGCCGGTGTTCCTCATGTTAGCGTAGCACTATCGAGGCGACGAGAGGGAAGTAAAAGAGAAGTGTCCATTGAAAAACCTAATATTGTTGCGGAAATGCCTAGCGTCCGCGGTGCTCGTCCAAAGCCTCATGAGCTGGTCTGGTACAACTGGTTCACTCAGCTTGATCTTTCCATTGCGGCAACAGAATCCAGGGGGTTCTTTTGGAAACCTCTTTGCACCGCACTCGCTGCAATCAGGGACAGGTTGTAGCATGTGTGTCTCCGTAGGTATGTTACTATACACCTTCTCATACGGGTCGGGTACTTCAAGGTTAGAAGCCGTGTCGTCCTCGGGGAGTATCACTTTGTTCCTCATCATCTCGATTCCTCTAATGAAATGACATTGGAACAAAAAATAAAGGTTAGATAGTGGAGTGGATGTTTAGAAATGTATCTCGGTAAATGATGCAAATACCTTGCCCACAAATAGGTATCCCTCGTCCTCCTCCTCATCATCTTCAAAGATGTCGCCCTCATCGTCAGTTCGTAATCGTCATAGTGCCATGAGACATCACGATTTGGGGTAATATTAAAGAAAAGCAAACAATGTATACAATGTTAATAGTAGTGAAAATTACCGTGTCATCATCAAATAATGGTTGTGCAGTGTAGTAGATGCATTTTGATTGCTTGGTCCAAAGACTTTCTATGAACAACATATATAACGAAGAAGGTTAGATAAACGTGTATAGGAATCACAAAGTGTTAAGGTACTTTATGCAAATACCTTGCTCGGCAAACGGGTATGCATAGTCCTCTTCCTCATCATTGTCCTGTGATCATCACCGTGCCGATAGATATTATTTTACAAATAAAGGTAAGAAAATAACACAAAGAATATTAAAAGTCGTGCAAATTACCGGTGTCGTCAAATAGTGGTTGCTCCTGTATCGATGCATTTTGATTGCTTGGTCCAGCGGTTTCTATGAATCACATAATGAACATGGTTGAGATAGGAATCAAGTTGTTTCATGTCAAGAACAAATATTAGTGTGGGCTCGTTAATTACCGTTGTTGGTCACAAGTTGATCGAGGCAAGGGTGTATTTTCATACATGTCATTGTCGTCATCATTTGCCTCCCCCGTAGCTTGTTGGAAGCGAATAGGTGATGTAGTGCTTTGTGTGGGTCCATGAGGCCCAAGAAGAGTTTGCAATGGGCCACTCACACGTGGGATCATATAGTGGATTCTCCATCGCAATGGACTCACTATTTAAGGCATGTTTTTGCACCTCCCTAGAGCGGGTTTTGGCCACTTTCATCGCCTCTTTACGGGATGGAGTTTGATTGTAAAGCCTTTGTCGCTTGCGCCTTTGTTCCCGTTGATCAGGTGTCATGTTTGCATATGTCACCCTACACCTTGCACGATCAGCCATGACTTGCTCATTTGTTAGCTGCCTCTTACGTGAAGCATTAGTGCATCGTGATCGCGTTGCTTGATTAATTATGCTACGAGGAGTAATTACAACATCATCACCACCACCTACATAGTTGTGCTAGAGTTAAAATAGTAGCAGGACAAACAGAACACACAAAATATATCCATCAAATATCCTCTCACTGTATTTAAACCTACAGGTAGATTCACCATCACATAAACATTGATGTTGATTCCATAATAACATCAATTTAATTACCTGATAACTGATCCGATAATATGTCGTCAATATTGTTCGCATGGAGTAAATCATTTCTATGCAACCAATCATCTGATTCATTAGGATCCGTGTTTCCTTGTTTGATGTATCCTGACCATCTATCAATTGTGACACAACACATATGTGAAACATCAATAGTAATATCTATATTATTATTCACCAGCATTTCTACTGTACAACCATTGGTAGATTTCGTAGATTCGACACGTGGTTGTTGATCCTTTTTCTTTTATTTGCTTCTCGACGTTTTTTATATTTTTCTTCCTTTTTTTCTTGAGACATCATATGCCATCGAGCCTTATCTCTTTCTCTCCTGCGTTGTTTAGCATCTCTTCCTGCAATGTTAAATCCATATAATATTGGTTATATCATTAATAAATAATATTTAAACAATGATATAAATTTAATACATTAAAAGAACCATGTACATTGTTTACCTCCATTAATAGTGTTAGTCTTGTCACCCAATGGTGTAGGAGAGCCCCTATTTTCCATTGAAATAATGCACAATTGCCTGTAGTGTACTTGTTCCTTAAAAAAACATAGACAACATGAGGTCAAACCTGAGTGCAAAGGACATGGTTGTGCACATGTATGCATGATAATCTTTGGAAGGGACCGAAGGTAGCAGGCAGAATACATGTTCACACATGTAGATTCCTCGATAAAGAAATGCTATTTGTGTGGGCTCATGATTCAGCAGGTCCATAAACCAATTCATTCAATTAAAGATGGTCTTAGAGATACGGTTTGACTCATTTGGATCAGCCTTCAAATTTTAATGTATTAGGGACCCAACACACTTGCTAGGAATGGCAAATTTCAGTGAAGTTTTCAAACAGTAGAATAATGATGGTTTGAGACTCACTATAATTTCAATGTTTTGTGGCACAACTTGGTCAAAATATACTGCTCAAGTATGGTTCGAACTGAACTGTAGTCATAGCATTCCTATCAAGTATGGTTTGACCTGCAGAAAATGTAGGCGTTAGTCATTGTGTATCCATATTTTTGCTGCAGAAAAAATTTATTCAGATATTTATGCACTCATAACTACTGCACAGCTCCGGTCAGCATCTGATTGGCCTGGAACAGGGGTCTTCGCAGAAAATTTTGCAAAGAGAACAAAGAAGAGGAAACTAATTAGCTTATGTGGTCAGCTTAGCCGTAAGATAGATGGATGACTCCAGGAGGTATAGGTTAACTGAATGACAGTATAATGAAATTAGCATATAAATTTTTTAGGTGGCTGAACAGATATTGTGATTCAGAGAGGAAAAGCACTGAAGGAGTTGCAGTACTTGAGTTTGCCCATGTTCAGTAATGATTTCCAGAAGTTGTAGAGTGCAGAGACAGAAACTTGCTATGTGCAATTTACACCAACTAACATAGTGTACAGTACATGAAAAGCTAAAGCTATCTGGCCTATTATTGCTTATGTGGAAAAATAGAGTTCACAAGTGTTTGTTTCTTTGTGGCCTACTTTGTGCAAGACATGCAAAGTGAAGCAATCTGGATGGTGAAAGTAACTATCCCTTGATTGAAAGATCAGTATATATCCAGAGACCTCTGAACAAGCACATGGATGGATAGCAACTAAACATATTCAGAGAACTATTGATAAGCAGTTAAGCACATATATGGATGCCTAAAACATAAATTCGACCAACATGTGTTGGGCACATCACTATTGTTGGATTACCGCTCCAATCTACAAAGATGCAAAGTGAGACCGTGGCTACTCATGTGAGAAAAAAACATTTATAGCTCACAGCAAGAAATTAAATGTAAACCTATTTGAAATGGATCGTTTCCCATTAACGTTTTTTCCCATCAACCTTTTTACTCTATTTTCCCAAAATCCCAAGATTATATTGTTGGTCGCTATGTACTGGTGTGTAAGCTTTATGTCAGACTGGCAACAGAGTAGATTCAATTGTCACAAGCATCAGGCATGAAAAGATGCAAGAACTAAAATTAAATGGGGAACTCTTCTCATTATATACTAATTAAATGGGGAATTCTCTCAGTATGTACTAATCACGAAGCAAACTGATTTTGACAGCCAAAATTAAATGGGGAATTCTTCTCAGTATATTACTAATGAGGCGATTCCATCAAGTTAGACCTAAATTAGCTTTTAAAGGGAATAAAATAGTTGTAACTCAATCTTGAACTCTGTTTGCACAAGTCGCAGATTTTCTCTGTAATTCAAGCCTCATCTTCTAACTGGACATCATCTATCATGTATTGTCCAACCAGAGAAACCAAGCAGGGGCACTGCATGGGGAAAAAATTAAAAGGGATGAGGCGACAAACGGCGAGTTCCGCCGGTGGCCTGACCTTGCTGGGTTCCTGCAGGGCTGCAGTCGCTCCTCACCAACCTGCTGGAGGGAGCAGTGCTGTCCTAGCAGCGGCGAGGCCGGATGAAGAATCTGGTTATGAAGAATCTGCAAGAGAACACCGATTTCAGAGAGACTGTAACACCGGACTGAATCAGTAAATATCAAGGTCAACAAATTCACTGAAGTAAAAATAAAAACATCAATGATAATATGTTAGGTTTGCTACAGAGGCCAAAAAAAAAATTCAGAGAACATGAAAGGAGATAAGGAATAAGTGTTCCAACTAAAACATAATCATATTGAGGCACTTTTTTTTATAGTTGTTCAGCGTTCCCAATTCTTAAGCAAGCAAGTTTCAGAGTGTGATTCTGAACTAAAACTTCCTGTAGGAAGAAACCTACCGCAGTATTGAGGCACTTTTTTTAGGAATAAGTGATCCCGTTCCCAATTCTTAAGCAAGTTTCAGAGGAGGTGCGAGTCTGAACTCAAACTTCCTGTAGGAAGAAACCGCTGCAGGAACAAAACAACACCTATTTCTCTCGAACACCTGTTGGGGGCACGACGCTAACATATAAGTACTACACCCACAAGATTGGAATCGGCATTGGTTGACAAGAACAAAATAGACAAAACATATCAATTTAAGTAGGTTCACGTTCACCACAATGTGGCGCCCAATCAGACTGAGACAGGAATAATCGAGGAGATCAAAATAATTTGGGGGAAGAAGAATCAGGGAAGGGGCAGGGAGGCCATTGGCGGGCTTCACCAGTGGGCGGCATGGACGACCTTCAGTGAGGGAAACGCGAGCAGGCAGCGACTCAGGGAACCGCCGGGGGCAGAAACGTGGATCGCCGCGGGGAAGTTCCAGCGGCCGGCGACGATGGCGAGGCGAGGACGCAGCCAGGCCCTAGTGAGTTCCGCCACGGTCATCGACGATGGGGAGAGCGGGTCGCCGGGGCCCTTCCAGTCGCGGTCGTCGACGATGGGTGGGAGTAGGCGCCACCGGCAGTTGTGCGGACGGGAGGATAGCCGTCGGGGTGAGCTGGGCGAGGGCGGGCGCGAGACACGGCGAGGTCGAGGTCGAAGTGCAGATGGCGACGGCGGTTAGTTGGAGTGGAGGCTGTTGTGTCGATCGTGGGAGGCGGAGGAGTGGAGCATGCCGATTAGTTTTTTTTAATCTTTTTTACGGGGGAGGCTCGGGATTACGGGAGGGGGTTACGGTGTTGGGCGGGTGATTACGGGGGGGGGGGTCATTTGTTTAGCGGTGACGATGACTTTTGATTCCTTTTAGTGGTAAGATAAGATAAATATGCTCATGTGATGCTTATCTTCCTTCTATCGAGGACTGTTGACGGGTTTCTGAGTGTACCAAAACTGGTCTTTATTCCCGTCAACAAGATCCCCCAAGCTTAACCTTTGCTCGTCCCGAGCAAATGATTAAAACTTGGTTCGATTGGATCATGTATTATTACTAAGTTAACATCTCAATAGTACTAAGTGCACACCAAAGAACTTCTCCTTGAATGGAAAATTTAGCAATGTTAACACACCCATATTACTCTAGCACCCATGGGGCTTATGGCATTAACTCGCTTGGGATGTTGAAAGACGAAATGTTTTGACTAGAGCATCTACCTTTCTCATTCTTTTAGCAAGTTTCATGCCGAGGTTTTTGATAAGTTTTTCCAAAGAAGTCTTAATGTTCCTCAAATGGTTTCTCTCAAGTCACTCAAGTGGTGTATAAATCCTCACTAAGGCACATAATGTGTTTGCCTTTCAAAGATATCCTATCTCTAATAAGGCTTTATATGGAGCTTGAGTAGGTATGTCAAGGAATAGCGTACTTGCAAGGCATATGTTGTCTTAGTTAAGAAGAATGAAGTCTTGGACCACAAGAGTCTTATCATACCCTTAGATCAAGATGTAAGATGGAATGGATGAATGTGATGGATGATAAAGTAATGAGGGGAAGTGGATGTATGGTGGATGAGGTTGCTCCTTTATTTTATGCTATCTCTCTTTCTACTTCTATTGAGACAAGGCTAGCTCTTCTCGCTCTTTTTTTTTATCTCTCTCCTTTTTTTTCACAATAGATGCCTAGCCTTTATGAGATTGTCTCACCTACAAATGATAACTGAAAGAGACTCTCTAACTGTGGAGCATGGAGCAACTCATGGGATAAAATGGTGAAGGTGCGTACTTCCAATGTAGAAGCAGCACAAGAATGGTGGTATGGATGATAATGCATGCTCCCAGTGTAGGAGTAGCATAATTATGATAGTGAGATGCGTACTCCCAGGGTAGGAGCAGCATGGTTGCGTACTTCCGGATTAGAAGCAGCATATTTGGTGATGTGTGGATCTTGATCTTAGGGACACGACAAACCTCTAGCAAAGGTTCTACAAGTCTTAACCAAACTCAATGCAAGCAAGTAGCTTATGTAGAAGGCTTATGGTATATCAAGGTATATGTATGGCCGTGGTAGGTATTTCAACACCATTGAGGAACAATTAAGTTTTTTTTTCATTCATTTTAAAAGGAAATCTCTGGCAATCATGCATGCTTAGAACAATAGAGTAGAGCTCCTATCTTAACTATCTCATATCTCACAACAACTTAGACTTTGTACTAGCACTTGCAACCCACTAAGTGATCAAGTTCATGGTGGTTAAAGGTGCCAAATAATCTAGACTTAGAGAAGTGCTAAGTTGTAAACAAGCACTAGAGAAACATTAACTAGCAATTTTATCATCATATCCATAGAAAGACTAGCACACATGAAGCATATAAACAAAAGGGAAATAAAGCAAATAAATATTTTTGGATTTTTAAATTTTAATTTTTTTTTTTAAATGCAAGAAAACAATAACTAAAATGCAATAAGACAAGAATTAAATAAGAAGGATTTGAAACATACCTTAGATGAACTTACCTCAGTGGGGGAGAGGATCTCCCCCAAGCTTGTCTCTTGCTCACTGTTGTGAGAACCATGCGTTCCACTGGTCCTAGCGGTACTCGTCCTCCGTGATGACGCCTTGGACCATTTCCAAGTTCTGTTACATGAGCTGCAATGTGGCTTGATTCTCGATGTGGAGGTTCTCTACTTCCTGGGTGAGTGCTTCGATCTCGGTCGGCGGCTGACGCCTCCCTCTGCGAGGGCGAGGAGTGTGTGCCCAGGAAGGTGTCCTGGAATGAGGAGGTGCTTCCATGTGGGAAGAGCTCACCTCCTCTTCCTCATTAGGTGCAGCATGAGAGGGACCAGCTTGCTCCTGAGCGGCACGGGCTTGTGCTCTCGTCATTCGTCCGTCCCCGGGCAGACAGACAAGGTCTTCCTCTTTTGTCCAGTGGTTAGTGTTGAGACATTATATAGCCAAAGTCCCTCATTAGGGAGAGGAATCTCGACTGCATCAGTCCCATATGTCATCTTAAGCGTACCTCTTGGACCTCTTTTAATTAGACTAGTACGTAAAAACATTTCTTCAAGAATAATTGGTCTCTCTTTAGGCATGAACTCATAGACATTCCCCTCAAGCAAACCCAAGGATTCAGCAATTCTAGTTATGAATGAAGTAAAACCTATGGGTGTATATTGCAAAATAGAGTTTTCCCAAAAGTGTACCAGCATTCTAACAGGGGCAAACTTGATTTTATTAACCATGACATACATGAGCTGCATTTCTTTAAGACCTATCATTGATAAATCAGCCCTAGGAAACAGAGTGATTGCGATCCAATAGAACATAAACCTCAAAGTTGGATTATGAATTTGCTTAGGTTTAGGATTGGACCAGTCATTGGACATAGCAATTGATTTCCAAAAGACAGCAAAGTTAAAATTTGCTAACGCAACCTCTTCATCTAGTATGCAATCATGATCAAAGCCTAGACCAACACTCAACTCATTCCAAGATAGGTCATAGTCATTATTAAACATGCGAAAGCTAACACCCAAAGCATTTGACTTAAGTGAGCAAAGGAATTCTTGGGTGAGTAACTCTATGCCACGTTCAGGAATTTGCCAGAATGATGACCAACCAATGGTATTAAAAACTATGGCAAAGTCTGTGCTCATACCTGTTTTATCGAGGAGTTCTTGGTCGAAGACGGTGGAGTGCTGGAAACCGCAAGTGCGAAGAGTATAGAGCTTTCCTAACTCCTCATGGGTGACCATGAGGTTGCTAATAGGCTCCATCATCCTGCTAGGCATGATGGCAGGAACAAGTTGGTGCACTTGTTCTTCCTCCTCCCTCTCATGACTCCTACCTTCGGATTGGCGAGAGCTCGAGGACGAGCCTTCGCCCTTCTTCTTGCTAGACTTTCGGAAGAGGTTCTCCATCCTAACTATGCTAGTGGGCAAACAAGACCAAGCTTTTCTACTACACTACTAAGAGAGAAAAGGGAAATGTTTTTGGGTTTTTGGGTTTATGACTACTACTACACTAAACTTGAGAAGGCTTGAAACACTAAGAGAGAAGAGAAGGCCAAGTGAGCTCGAGATGATTCTGCTGGTTGTGGTGTGGGATTGAGCTCATCTTGGGGTGGTATTTATAGGGTTGAAAGGGCAAGGCCAACCCAGCCAAAGGGCAGGTCGGCCGACCACCCCCTTGGGCCATGTGCTCTCGGGTTCCACTTTAGACAAGGAATCTTGCCTCGTGCTTGCAAAAAGTCTGAAAAATGGGACCAAACCTTGGTCGGCCGACCAGGTTTTCTGCACCCCACCACTTTGGACATGTTTTGTCTGGTTGTCTGATAAAGGTGGTGGTGGTCCTGGTCCTAGATTCCTGCTGGTTGATTCGGATTCCTATGTCTAGTGTTTCATGAAAGAGAAAAGGAAAAAGTGCAAAAGTGGAGACAAGAATAAAGGTTGTCTCCAGGCATGCATTGCTGCTCCCTATGCTTGCTTTAGTGTTGGGATGTTCCCTAAAGCATTTTCATGCTTAAAGTAGCATCCTAAGCTAAATTCATGAGCATTGGACCATCTCTCTTCAAATTCTGGCTAGTGGGATGGGCATAGGATCCAAGTGTGTCGGCGGTGGGTGGCGGGCTGGGTGCTCAGTGGGACCAAGTCCAGGTCGGCCGACTGGGCTTGTGAGCCCTGTGGCACCCAAAGGCACTTCCTTGGATCCCCGCTCTAGCCGTAGTGAAGGAGAGGTGGTGGACCCCAAAGCCAGTCGGTCGACTGGCTTTGGTGGCCCCACCAGCTCGCTTTTCCCTATACACTCTTCTCAAGTTTTATTACCTATATCTAACTTTATTTTATTGAAAATAAAAAGTGCAATTGTGAAAGTAAACATGCAATTGGAAAGGGAAAATGCAGAATTGAAATGCATGAAAATAAACATGAGATAACTACTGACATACCTGGTCAGCGGAGGGCTCCGTGTTTTAGGTCCATAGAGCATGACCTCTCTCTGCCGGGTTCATTCGGTGGACACCTCGCCGGTCCCGAGATGGGGACCGTGAGGGTGTCTCCTTCTTCCGCCATTCTTGCTAGACTTCGGCTTTTGGTTCGGCGGATTCTTCTTTTGCTTCGGCCTTCTTGGCCGACTTAGCGGTCTTAGTGTTCTTCCGTCGGCGGTGTTGGCGACGCGGCTTCTGGGGTGCTTGTGCCTGCATGTTAGCTTTAAAATCATTGAAAGGCACTTTCACATACCGTCCTTGGACTGACATGTACATCTCGCCATGTTGCACGTAGATAGTGGCGTCCACCGTGCTTAGGAACGGTCGTCCCAGGATGAGCGGTACTTTGACGTTGGCTCCCATATCCAGTACCAGGAAATCGACAGGGATATACTCATCTTGAACTCTGAGTAAAATATCCCGTGCCAACCCCTCGGGAAACCGGATGGTTTGGTCCGCCATCTGCAAACGCACATATGTAGGGTGCAATGGGATCCCTAACAGATTATCATAGGTTACCTTGGACATGATGTTGACACCGGATCCAAGGTCGCAGAAAGCGTTGTCGAAGATCTCATGCGGTCCGATCCGGCAAGTGATCGTCGGCAGGCCAGATCTCCCTTCTTCGGGACAAACGGTGAATCCACCGTTACCCGAACAAAGACGAGACCGAGGCCTACCGAACTCGTACTTACCAACCCGACGCCCTCAATAGGGTCCTCGGGCTTTGCCGGAATCTTACCTTGCTCATAAGTGGGGACAGTGCGCTAGTTGAGCTAACTCGGTTTTCTAACATTTTATTAAAGCTCAATTGATTTTTCATAGCAGAGTTAAAGCTATCCATTTTCTCACTAAGACTTTCTAATATCTTGTCATTAGCCATCATTCTTTTATTAAGACCATCATTAATTTTAATTTGACCAAAGACAAGTTCTTTCAAGGAAGGTTGGTTATTGAAAGAATTACCAGAATTATTATGGTAAGAATTGCCTGAATTATTATTGTAACCCATACCTTGGCCTTGGTAGAAGGGGCGTGAACTCCATTGCTGTTGTTGGGGCCGATTCCCGTTGTTGAAGTGGTTGTTGTTGTTGTTGTTGTTGCTGACGAAGTTCACCTCCTCCCGTGTCATGGGGCGCTTGTTGCCCGAATGGTCCTCCTCTCCGCAAACCTCGCACCATGGGTCGGTACCCACAAAGACAGATAGCGGCGAGTCCGGATGGCCTCCACTTCCTTGTTAGAGGGCGATCCCTCTATCTTCTTCATCGTGAGGTCCATCTTGGCGAGAGCATGTCCACCTCGCTAAGGGCGTGGACACCTCTCTTCTTGGGCCAAGGCGCTCTTCGTTCCATCCTTGGTTGACCACCCTCTTCTCGATGAGCTCCTTGGCATCCCCGACATTGTGTTGCGGGAATGCACCTCCAGCGAAGCATCAAGGTGACTCCGGGCTACGCCGGGGTCACCCCCATGGTAGAAACCTTGAATAATGAGCCATTCCTCTATCCCGTGGTGGGGACAGCTTGAATGTACTCATTGAGACGTTCCCATGCTTCGGGAAACGTCTCGTCGGACTTTTGTTGGAAGCTTGAAATCTTCCCGCGCAGACACCGGTCTTGCCCGCAGAAAGAACTTCTTGAGGAATGCGTTGGCACATCTGTCCCAAGTTGTCACCTCGGCCTTGTTATCAGAGAACCATTGCTTCGCCTTTCCCAACAATGAGAATGGGAAAAGACGAAGGCGAACGGCATCTCCAGTGACGTTCTTGACCGTGAAGGTGTTGCACACCTCCAGAAAGTGTTGGAGGTGGGCATTGGCATCCTCATGTGGCTTTCCACAGAACTGATTTGCTTGCACCATGTTGATCACAGCAGGCTTGAGTTCAAAGTCGCACGCCCAAGTTCACGTTCGGACCCGTAGCGACAAAGTCACCGACGGCGACAAGAACTCGGCGATGGTCTTTTGAGCCATGACTCGCCTCGACAACCGGTGCGGGACTTCCTTCCACGAACGGTTCGTGCTCGACGGTTCGTGCTCGAGATGGTTCTCGAGGAGGGACTAGATCGCGTCTAGCTTTCTTCAAAGAACTTCTCGTGGTCTTCGACGTAGTTCGATGGCGCATCGAAACCGCTCATGCACCGTCTAGAAAAGGATAATAACAAAAACAAGACAAGTGAAGGGTAAGCCCCTAACACTACCGAATACTTAAATTAAGAGTAGACCACGGATTCCAATTTGCTAGAAATTATTAATACGGCGCTTCCCGGCAATGGCGCCGAAATGCTTGTTGGTTAATATTACGCCGTACCGGATTTGGGTAAGGAATCTAGTTCCCGGCAATGGCTCAAGAAATGCTTGTTAGCAGATCTTAGCGCAATCACTAGAATTAAGTAAATGTGACTAGCGTATGGTAGCTAAGCCTACCGCAAACCCGAACTACTACCGAGAGAGGGTGTCACAATTCCTCTTCTCGGCAAATGCCCTAAGAATGCTAAGCTAAGCTAGACTCTAGTGACAACGTAGGACTAACCAAAGGGTAACTCGCAAGCGCACAGTACCGATGTAGCACTTCAACCGGTGAGTACTCCGGTGTCAAATTTATAGTTCGCTCACGGGAAGCGGATTAAGACTCTCTAGCAAATGTGTGATGGAAATCCGTGGTGGTTCTACTCAATCTAAGCTATTGATATTGATAAAGGGTGTGAGTGTTGATATGAGTGATAACTAAGGGTAACTAGTAGGTAGCTAGCTAGGTGGGAGGACAATGAGTGAGTAAGGACTCCTATGTATCTAACTATACTTCTGTGTTCTAATCTAACTAGTTTAACGACTTAACTAAACTAATGCCTAGACCATCGATGTGATAGGGAGATCGGGCCGACAAATAGGAGGGTAGCGTCTCCCGAGGGACTAACTCCTATTCCAGCGGACCTATGACTTTAATGGGCGCCCTACACCCTACCCCTAACGTAAATAGATATAACTAAAAGGCTGCGTTCTATCACAACCGCCCCCGCTGTAATACGTTGGACAGTGAATGGACTTACCA
The DNA here is from genome assembly GCA_018135685.1 of Themeda triandra. Lineage (NCBI taxonomy): Eukaryota > Viridiplantae > Streptophyta > Magnoliopsida > Poales > Poaceae > Themeda > Themeda triandra. The sequence continues at coordinate 95,906 of JAENPR010001727.1, read as the reverse complement.
CTCAAGAGTGAATGGAATTACCAATCATCGATAGGGTGCATCCACTATTAAGCACTATCCTAAGCACCTCGCCTAATCTAGTCTTAAGACTCCGGCTACCACGTAAGTAACCTCGGCCCCAGTTGGTAGTGAAACACACACAAAGGATCTAGACACTAACTAGTTTAGACTCTACACTAACGAGACTAAGACACAACACTACTACACTAGTATAGCAATGCACTAAGTAAATACTGAAAGTAAAGTACTCAGAGTAAAGACTTAGTAAAGTAAAGCAAGACTATATTAATATAAGGAAAGTACTTCGAAAGTAAAGGTACAAGAGCTATACCAGATTCTCCGAGAAGACGACTCCGAGACCCGAGCTTCGCTCGACTCGACTCTAACTCCCACTCTAGACTAGACTACACTACTCTTGATCTCCCAAGAGAGCTTGAGCTTGAGGACACTAATGTGAACTACTTGGGGACACTTTACAATGAGAGACTAGGGGGTATTTATAGTGGAGGTGGAGTAGGGGTTACTCCGGCGCCACGTCGCCGATCCGTGTGCTCTCCGTCATGCGCCGTTGGATCAAACCGACCTTCCACCGACTTGAATGGACGGCTCTTGGTGCGGGACACGTGGGAGTCATGCGGAAGGCGGTGGAAGCGAACCGACCCCAAGTGGGGCCCACCCGCAGGTCGGCCGACCTATGGTTGCCCGACGGGTGGGTCCCACCGGCCTTCTAGAAGGTCCGGGCAAATGGTGGGTGCAATGCCAAGGTGTCCTCGCCACCAAAGGCGGGTCGGCCGACCCGGCATTGGACCCCGGTCCACGTGGCGCTTCCCCGGTGCTGTCCCGGCTTGTCACGTGTAGTCTTGTCCGAAGTTGGGTTCACTTGATATCTTGCTTGCTTCCATGTGGATCCTTGGTCCATTGTACCAATCGATGGAAAGTTGATGTGTGGTACATTTGGATCCAGGATCGCTTTCTCCCGTAGAGTTCGGGGACCCGCTTGGTGGTCGGATCCCGGTGAGACCGAGAATCAGGTCGAAGACCCGGGTTTTGGTCTCACAGTCCTCGTTTCCGGCTTTCCCGCATTTCACAAGCTAAGAGTACAAGTGAAACTTTATTAGTGATAAATATGCTCATGTGATGCTTATCTTCCTTCTATCGAGGACTCGTTGACGGGTTTCTGAGTGTACCAAAATTGGTCTTTATTACCGTCAACATGACAAATGGACATTTCCAATCGTAAGTGAACATCGGACGCGACCATACATAGTGGCGCCCCTACACCTACCCGTGTGGTCCACAGTATTTTCCGCATAAAACGTCGTTTTGGGCTTGTAGGCACTTTTGCATAGCCAAGCCATAGTAATTTTTGCACGTTGCCAAACCATGGTAAATTTCCATGGATGGAGTTTCCCTACTAGTGCGAGTACGAACCATTTTTACATTTTTATGTGGTGGGGCCCTCGATTTTTTTGTCATCTGGTTCCTTCGATCACGACGAATAGATATCAGCTCGACCGAGCCGTACTCTACGGCCTAGCGCTCATCGCCCTGATAGGTGTGGGTCGTGACCAATGGACGTTTGCAATCGTAAGTGAACATTGGACGCGACCATACATAGCGGCGCCCTACACCTACCCGTGTGGTCCACATGCCATATTTTTCGCATAAAACGTCGTTTTGGGCTTGTAGGTACTTTTGCATAGCCAAGCCATAGTAATTTTTGCACGTTGCCAAACCATGGTAAATTTCCACGGATGGAGTTTCCCTACTAGTGCGAGTACGAACCATTTTTACATTTTTATGTGGTGGGGCTCGTTGACGGTCGTTAAGTGCCAATTTTTACCGTCAACTAAACATGAGAAAGGACTAAAATATGTTCACCAACTAGATATAGGGGTTATACCGACGTAATTCCACGAGTTTTGGTGAATGTCTCGTTTCTCGTAGGGTGTCACCGAAAATACCCAAGGAAGGCCCACATGTCAGGTTTACATAGAGATAATCGGGAACCGGTGAAAATTCTGTAATCTGGAAGGTTCGAGAAGGCTCTGGACCAAACGGGAGCCCGAACCGGCTCGGTGGAGAGTCGGCCGCCCCAACCCTAGAGTCGGCCGACTTAGCACTTCAGCCAATCAGCATCAGCCTCGTGGATCCCTGTTCCACCGCCTTTGAGGATGAATAATAATCGTCCGTTTAGGTCGGTTTGATCCGAGGGCTGTGGTGCATCCTAGAGGGCTATATAAACAGGGGCCCCGGCCCCCGGAGGAGGCATCCCTTAAACCCTAATTCATTATCTCCCGACGGGATCGAGTTGTAGAGGCGTCCCTTGAATGGATGACTTCTCTTCTCTAGAGAATTAGAGCTAGACACTCCAATGTAGTAGATTAGATCTAGATGAGAGTTAGGGAGAGCGGAGCTACGCTCCGGTTCTGGAGAAGTCTTCAGAGATTTGGTATGTCTTTGTATCTACTCTTGTAAGACTTATGCTTCAATATATTTATCTTCTCTATTCCTTTCATATGTATGCTTAGTATAGTTGTTACATTCTAGCATGGGATCTTCGCTCGTATTGAGTGCTCTAGTTATCATATGTAATTAGAGTAGTAATCGATAGTGTAGGCATGGTGTCTAGACTATAGGTTACCCGAGGTTGCGCCCAATCCCATGGATAGTTGTGGTAGCCCCGAGGTGACAGCTGGTCAAGCCTTTGTATTCCACCACGTTCGGGTTGGTGTCTCGTAGAGCTCTCGGCAGCCTTCTCCCAACTACTCTTTACCCGCCTTCTTCGAGAGTTGGAAAGGACCCGCTTTGCTCCAAAGTGCTATTGTGTGATTGCTATATCTAACCATTCCCTGTTATGATAGAACCAACGTAATAGAGAAGTATATAGAAACTTTGATCTCTCCCGTTGTCCTCTCACTCTAGCTAGCTACTCATTTATCATAGAATTCTCATGTGTGCTTTATTATATTACCTTACATATATATATATATCATTTACCCCGCTTTAGTCTAGTTGGTTTACTAAGTTAGTAGATCCATGATGGTGAGTTATCCGAATTCTTTAACCCTTGCTTCCCTGTGGTAAAATATAAATAACGATACCTGGTTTACTCCCGGTAAAATGCTACAATGGTATGTTCTGTGCGCTTGCGGAATCCTTCTTATTTTAGTTGCACTTAACAAATACCAACAAGCATTTTTGGCACCGTTGCCGGGGAAGCAATTGGTGTTAAGTTTTTGATAAAGATCTTGATATCTGCTAATTTAGTGTACCACTAGCTTTAGTAGGATTACCCCTTGTTCTGTTGAGTGTGGAATAGACAGGACAAAAGATGTCGTTTCGACCTTCCGACAAGTTTCCACAAGACATTGAAGAGCCCAGGGTCCCTCAACATTCAACATTCAACTGGAACCCTGCCACCTCTCAGGTTTGCGTATACATATATATTCTAACCATGTGTAGATCGGAGAAAAGGTCGTCGTCACAGGAATTCAAATCACATCTCAAGTGACGAACATAGATGTTGCACCACTCACAAATTTCATCATGTGAGTCATGGTAAGTATGATCAAGAACGGTGAGATAGTCTTGCTCATGGACTTTAAAATTGATGAGTAGTTATCCTTTTGAATTCTTGCACCCCACTGCATGTTTACTTTTAAGAATTCATGCATCCACTCCACCCTTTGATATTTGCTCAACCCATTGCATGTTTTGTTTCTTGCATTCATCCATGCCATTTGCATCTAAAAAAAAAATCTCACCATGATCATACTCTTTCTTCTCCACTTGAGTAAATCTCTACAGTGCTTTTCATGCTACCGTTGTTTACTATAGTATGCTTTGGTTTGGAAGTACTACAATTGAGTACTTCTAAAGGCTTTTAAATTAAGCGTGGTGCTTAGGTTAAAATGTCTTCCTTAATTAAATTAGACATGGAGTCTAGTTTGGTTATTGAGCTAAAATGTGCTTTAGTAGATACTGGTTATTTTGTTGGACTAACCCCTGCAGAACACTCTCAATTCCAATTCGGGTAAGTCAAGAGATGATCTCATATCAGAGATGAAGCAAGGCATGAGATGAACTCCAACAACTTCACACAAAAGACACAATTCATTCATCATCCAAGGAAGAATTGTAAGTGTCAAATATCATTCACATTGTCTTTTGTTGCAAGTTACCTTCGCCTTGAACCATGTTAGAGTGCCATAAAAAAGTTGCTAGAAAACATGATAAATAAATCCTATGCTAAGGTAACTCAAAAACCATCTCGTTATTAGCATAGATGAAATTCAAAAAGATAGTAGATGCTAGCCCATAGTTTGAAATTGTTGCAATCCTTCGGGTATATGTCCACTAACATTTTGCAGAAAGAATTTATGATGTGCCCGTTCGTGGATTGGCATCACCGCAAAATTTCCACTTCAGTGGTGGAACAAAAAAAGAAGACAAGAGAGCCACAAGAAGGATCAACATCTTGAACTCACTCAAAGAAGTGGATCAAGGCGACAAGCTATGAGCAACTTTGAAGACATCATAGCATTGAGCCCAAAACTCGAGCTATGATGCCAATGAGGAGCAGGTGTAACTTACCTCATCCTGTCCAATCAAGAACTGCTCTCATTGTTCTTGAAGACACTATCTTACACGTCGGTAGCAAGGACAAGGATGGCATGACAACTTGCATCCTTGTGTCAACCAATCATCATCAAAGGTTGACCACCGACCAAGCCTTGAAGGACCATGACCATGGTTGCAAGATGATGTCCCTAAGCCATTGGAGATGAAGTCTGCATACAAATACTAAAGAAGCTCCTTCCTTGATCATCAGGACGGATGGCGTATCATTAACTACAACTCTTCGCCATGCCGCTAGAAGAAAAAGACCTTCAAGGAAGAATTCGAGTCTACATCTCCAATGAACATCAATTAGTCAACCAAGACTCAGCAAAAATCAAGAATGGTTGATGAAAGAAGATCATGCAACTGTCTGTCTCCTCATCCTGGATTGGATAGTCCAAACAAAAGCGAATGCAAAGGAGAGATCTCTACTCAACAGACCTATAATCAAGTCCTTCTCGATACATGAAGGCTTACAAACAAACAGGACAAACAAGTCTCGAGGACATAGGAGTACAACACACTCTGAGGGATGACTCAACACTCGTATTTGGTTTCACGTGTCGAGCAACAACAAGCTTGGGGGAGGAAGGCCGCCGACTCCTCTAATGATGATCCAACAATGCTCTTCCTCTTCTCAAGCCCCCGTCGCTCTGGCACATTGACAAGAAACAATGAGTGGAGCACAAGGTCTAGGCATTTTAAAAAAAAGAGAAGGAGTGAGATTTTAGAAGACAAGATGCTCAAGGAGAGAGGTCAATCAAGTAAGGCAAACTCCAAGAAGAAGTAAAGGACCACTAGAAGCATCTACTCTTCATCACAAGGTACTCCAGTGATAAAGACTGCTGGACAAGAAAGAACATGGGTGACTCCTTTCCTAGAGTTACCATCTCAAGAGGTGCAGTTCTCAAGGTCTCTACCTTTGGGATCAAATGATGCACCAAGGAGTGAACATGACAAGAAGTCCCGTTCGTAGGACTTAAATCATCGAACCCTCGCCAAGGAGGTAACTTGGTATTTATCAGCATTTCCTTTTTCAGCATTGCATTTTCCTTTAAGCATATTTATTTCCCTACATGCATCTTAATTGCATCTTCGCTTTACTATCTCTCGCACTAGAAAAGAAAATAAAGATTTCTGCATTTTACATCCAAAAAAACTACTAAGCCCCATGTGAATAATCATTCATTGTGGTGGCATAAAAATAATTTTTCAGCATATCTATTTTCTCTGTTTGCATCCTTTATTATAAAAAGATAAAAATATATCTTGTGATCCCGTTAGAAGACATTTGAGTTAAGGCTTCTAGACAACCAAGGCTTAGAGATTTTTATCACCGATGCTTAATCGCTTCCACAAGCTTTGTTGTCTATTTGAGCTTCACAGAACATAAAGGATTGAGAAGAGCTAACAGACGAAGGATGTCCAAATCTCCGTCTCTGAGTGCTGTCCGCAACATTTAAATGCTTGTCTCCAACAAAGCAACTATCTATGACACTCCCGGAGGACTAGAACGTCTTCATCGCCCGTCGGCAATAATGCAGACTATGTCAACATCCAGCCTTGGGGGAGGGCATCCCCCGTGTACCAAGCTAAGTGTTTCCAACTTATCTATCTATGCTTTGTTAGAGTTTGCTTTGTTAAAACAACTAAAAAAGATGCATAACTATAGAAACCCGTAAAGATTTCTTTTCTACTTTTGGAGAGCTCTTGCAACTGTCTTGAAAGTGATCCCTAGAATAAACTCTACATGGAGATGATGAATAGTTGCTCGCCATAATTCCTTTCAAGTACCTAGTTTTCAACCTTGCACTCTCCCGAGTTTTAGACACAACCGTTTAGATTTGAGATTTGCTCGAACCCGAAACTTGTGGGTAGCGAATGCTTGATCTAAGTCTAGGTAGTTGGTGGATATGATATGGGAAGGTTTTGAGTCAGTGTCCATCTTGTTCCTAGAGATACTAGAGTTCTCGAGAATTTATCTTTGAAAATATTAAATTCCCGCATGATGAGTTCCTTTATGATGAGAGTTTAAATTCCTACCACAGCCATATATTCATGCTTACTAGATCGGAAAACCCATCTATTTATATAGATCATTTTTGTAGGCATTGAGTGTAGTCTTTATAGGCATTGAGTGTGGTTATGCTTTTGTGGACCCATAAGGAATCAAATCATGCGCTTAAAGTCAATACTATGTGCTCTCCATCCATTGATCTATGCTACTTCTGTCCCCGAAGCACACACCCATTTTATAAATACTACATTCATTCCGTGCTACTGGTCCCTAGAAGTACCACCTACATATAGATCCAAATCCACCATATATTGTGCTATCTCTACCCTGGAGATACGCACCTATGCTGCTCCTACCCTGGGAGTACGCATTTTCCAATATATTGTGCTGTCTCTACCCTGGAGATACGCGCTTATGCTGCTCCTACCCTGGGAGTACGCATCCATCCATCCATCCATCCATCCATTCTTCCACATATATATATATATGCCACTCATTTCGTTCCATTCGTAAAATGTTCTACTCCTACACCGGGAGTGAACACTCAAAAATATTCATGGCCATCCTATCCTCGGGAGTGAACATCTAGAGATAATCATCGCCGTTCCAATTGCCTACATAAAAGCTCCAGTCATTATCATTTCAAGTTATACACTCCCGTTGCTAAAGTTTTGTTTTCGAGGATTGGTTGCTATGTAAAAAAAAAAAAAAAAAGAAAAAAGAGAAAAAAAAAGAGAGAAAAGAGAGAGCAGCCAAGTCCTTCCTTTCAAGAAGTTTCAAAGTTTCCGAATAAAGGGAGTCATGTTATCCCCAAAGGAGCAAGTGCGAAGTAGATGTTCACCAAGTGATCACCCCTCATAATCATTTCCTTATCATCATCATCTTATCATCCATCCCATTTCCTCATTCACATGCACATATGACTTTATTATTATTTTAGTTCCTATTGGATCCATGGTTTAACTGTGCAATATATGCAAGTGAGTTTGAGTGTCTCCCCACCTATGAGCTCCACATAAGCCTATTAGAAAGTAGGGTGAGAGAGAGAGGCACTTTCCACTATGCTTTAGTTCCACAAATACCACATATTTTGAGAGAAGAGAGAAGGCATACACTACTCATGCCTTGGAGAGGATCCAAATACCACAAATGAGAGATCCGAAAGGTTCATACAAGGAACTCGAGTTTTTATTTGAAAATCTTGCAAAAACTCCAGAATAATAGTTGATCAAAGAGCGAGAAACATAGCGCTTGACTTGACCGTTCTGTCTTTCAACTGCTCAAGACCCAAGTGACGGTTACAAGCCCCATGGTGAAAGGTAATATGAGTAAGTTTTGAGTCAGAATAGTTCACTCTAATCCGGAGGAGAGTTCTTGTTTGAACGCATGTGTACTTTTGAGGCGTGAAAGCATTGTAGCAACTCCTAATCCACACTGAGTTTATCTTTGCTCATGGACGAGCAAAAGGAAAGCTTGGGGGAGTTGTTGACGGTCGTTAAGTGCCAATTTTTACCGTCAACTAAACATGAGAAAGGACTAAAATATGTTCACCAACTAGATATAGGGGTTATACTGACAGAATTCCACGAGTTTTGGTGAATGTCTGTTTCTGCAGGGTGTCAGCTGAAAATACCCAAGGAAGGCCCACATGTCAGGTTTACATAGAGATAATCGGGAACCGGTGAAAATTCTGTAATCTGGAAGGTTCGAGAAGGCTCTGGACCAAACGGGAGCCCGAACCGGCTCGGTGGAGAGTCAGCCGCCCCAACCCTAGAGTTGGCCGACTCAGCACTTCAGCCAATCAGCATCAGCCTCGTGGATCCCTGTTCCACCGCCTTTGAGGATGAATAATAATCGTCCGTTTAGGTCGGTTTGATCCGAGGGCTGTGGTGCATCCTAGAGGGCTATATAAACAGGGCCCTTGGCCCCTGGAGGAGGCATCCCTTAAACCCTAATTCATTATCTCCCAGCGGGATCAGAGTTGTAGAGGCGTCCCTTGAATGGATGACTTCTCTTCTCTAGAGAATTAGAGCTAGACACTCCAATGTAGTAGATTAGATCTAGATGAGAGTTAGGGAGAGCGGAGCTACGCTCCGGTTCCGGAGAAGTCTTCGAGAGATTTGGTATGTCTTTGTATCTACTCTTGTAAGACTTATGCTTCAATATATTTATCTTCTCTATCTACTTTATGCCTTTCATATGTATGCTTAGTATAGTTGTTACATTCTAGCATGGGATCTTCGCTCGTATTGAGTGCTCTAGTTATCATATGTAATTAGAGTAGTAATCGATAGTGTAGGCATGGTGTCTAGACTATAGGTTACCTGAGGTTGCGCCCAATCCCACGGATAGTTGTGGTAGCCCCGCAGGTGACAAATGCTCCGTCGGGCCTTTGTATTCCACCACGTTCGGGTTGGTGTCTCGTAGAGCTCTCGGCAGCCTTCTCCCAACTACTCTTTACCCGCTTCTTCGAGAGTTGGAAAGGACCTTTGCTCCAAAGTGCTATTGTGTGATCGCTATATCTAACCATTCCCTGTTATCATAGAACCAAAGTAATAGAGAAGTATATAGCTAGCTACTCATTTATCATAGAATTCTCATGTGTGCTTTATTATATTACCTTACATATATATATATCATTTACCCCCTCGCTTTAGTCTAGTTGGTTTACTAAGTTAGTAGATACATGAAGGTGAGTTATCCGATTCTTTAACCCTTGCTTCCCTGTGGTAAAATATAAATAACGATACCTGGTTTACTCCCGGTAAAATGCTACAATGGTATGTTCTGTGCGCTTGCGGAATCCTTCTTATTTTAGTTGCACTTAACAAATACCAACAGGGCCCTCGATTTTTTGTCTCTGATTCCTTCGGTCACGACGAATAGATATCAGCTCGACCGAGCCGTACTCTACGGCCTAGCGCTCGTCGCCCTGATAGGTGTGGGCCGTGACCAATGGACATTTGCAATCGTAAGTGAACATCGGACGCGACCATACATAGCGGCGCGCCCTACACCTACCCGTGTGGTCCACACATGCCATATTTTCCGCATAAAACGTCGTTTTGGGCTTGTAGGTACTTTTGCATAGCCAAGCCAAAGTAATTTTTGCACGTTGCCAAACCATGGTAAATTTCCACGGATGGAGTTTCCCTACTAGTGCGAGTACGAACCATTTTTACATTTTTATGTGGTGGGGCCCTCAATTTTTTGTCTCTGATTCCTTCGGTCACGACGAATAGATATCAGCTCGACCGAGCCGTACTCTACGGCCTAGCGCTCGTCGCCCTGATAGGTGTGGGCCGTGACCAATGGACATTTGCAATCGTAAGTGAACATCGGATGCGACCATACATAGCGGCGCCCCTACACCTACCCGTGTGGTCCACACATGCCATATTTTCCGCATAAAACGTCATTTTGGGCTTGTAGGTACTTTTGCATAGCCAAGCCAAAGTAATTTTTGCACGTTGCCAAACCATGGTAAATTTCCACGGATGGAGTTTCCCTACTAGTGCGAGTACGAACCATTTTTACATTTTTATGTGGTGGGGCCCTCGATTTTTTTGTCATCTGTTCCTTCGGTCACGACGAATAGATATCACTCGACCGAGCCGTACTCGACGGACTAGCGCTCGTCGCCCTAATAGGTGTAGGCCGTGACCAATGGACATTTGCAATCGTAAGTGAACATCGGACGTGACCATACATAGCGGCGCCCCCTACACATACCCGTGTGGTCCACGAGATGCCATATTTTCCGCATAAAACGTCGTTTTGGGCTTGTAGGTACTTTTGCATAGCCAAGCCATAGTAATTTTTGCACGTTGCCAAACCATGGTAAATTTCCACGGATGGAGTTTCCCTACTAGTGCGAGTACGAACCATTTTTACATTTTTATGTGGTGGGGCCCTCGATTTTTTTGTCATCTGGTTCCTTCGGTCACGACGAATAGATATCAGCTCGACCGAGCCGTACTCTACGGCCTAGCGCTCGTCGCCCTAATAGGTGTGGGCCGTGACCAATGGACGTTTGCAATCGTAAGTGAACATCGGACGTGACCATACATAGCGACACCCCTACACCTACCCGTGTGGTCCACACATGCCATATTTCCGCATAAAACGTCGTTTTGGGCTTGTAGGTACTTTTGCATAGCCAAGCCATAGTAATTTTTGCACGTTGCCAAACCATGGTAAATTTCCACGGATGGAGTTTCCCTACTAGTGCGAGTACGAACCATTTTTACATTTTTATGTGGTGGGGCCCTCGATTTTTTTGTAATCTGGTTCCTTCGGTCACGACGAATAGATATCAGCTCGACCGAGCCGTACTCTACGGCCTAGCGCTCGTCGCCCTAATATGTGTGGGCCATGACCAATGGACGTTTGCAATCGTAAGTGAACATCGGACGTGACCATACATAGCGACACCCCTACACATACCCGTGTGGTCCACACATGCCATATTTCCGCATAAAACGTCGTTTTGGGCTTGTAGGTACTTTTGCATAGCCAAGCCATAGTAATTTTTGCACGTTGCCAAACCATGGTAAATTTCCACGGATGGAGTTTCCCTACTAGTGCGAGTACGAACCATTTTTACATTTTTATGTGGTGGGGCCCTCGATTTTTTGTCTCTGATTCCTTCGGTCACGACGAATAGATATCAGCTCGACCGAGCCGTACTCTACGGCCTAGCGCTCGTCGCCCTGATAGGTGTGGGCCGTGACCAATGGACATTTGCAATCGTAAGTGAACATTGGACGCGACCATACATAGCGGCGCCCCTACACCTACCCGTGTGGTCCACACATGCCATATTTTCCGCATAAAACGTCATTTTGGGCTTGTAGGTACTTTTGCATAGCCAAGCCAAAGTAATTTTTGCACGTTGCCAAACTATGGTAAATTTCCATGGGTGGAGTTTCCCTACTAGTGCGAGTACGAACCATTTTTACATTTTTAAGTGGTGGGGCCCTCGATTTTTTTGTCATCTGGTTCCTTCGGTCACCACGAATAGATATCAGCTCGACCGAGCCGTACTCTACGGCCTAGCGCTCGTCGCCCTAATAGGTGTGGGCCGTGACCAATGGACGTTTGCAATCGTAAGTGAACATCGGACGTGACCATACATAGCGGTGCCCCTACACCTACCCGTGTGGTCCACACATGCCATATTTTCCGCATAAAACGTCGTTTTGGGCTTGTAGGTACTTTTGCATAGCCAAGCCATAGTAATTTTTGCACGTTGCCAAACCATGGTAAATTTCCACGGATGGAGTTTCCCTACTAGTGCGAGTACGAACCATTTTTACATTTTTATGTGGTGGGGCCCTCGATTTTTTGTCTCTGATTCCTTCGGTCACGACGAATAGATATCAGCTCGACCGAGCCGTACTCTACGGCCTAGCGCTCGTCGCCCTGATAGGTGTGGGCCGTGACCAATGGACATTTGCAATCGTAAGTGAACATCGGACGCGACCATACATAGCGGCGCCCCTACACCTACCCGTGTGGTCCACACATGCCATATTTTCCGCATAAAACGTCGTTTTGGGCTTGTAGGTACTTTTGCATAGCCAAGCCATAGTAATTTTTGCACGTTGCCAAACCATGGTAAATTTCCACGGATGGAGTTTCCCTACTAGTGCGAGTACGAACCATTTTTACATTTTTATGTGGTGGGGCCCTCGATTTTTTTGTCATCTGGTTCCTTCGGTCACGACGAATAGATATCAGCTCGACCGAGCCGTACTCTACGGCCTAGCGCTCGTCGCCCTAATATGTGTGGGCCATGACCAATGGACGTTTGCAATCGTAAGTGAACATCGGACGTGACCATACATAGCGACACCCCTACACCTACCCGTGTGGTCCACACATGCCATATTTCCGCATAAAACGTCGTTTTGGGCTTGTAGGTACTTTTGCATAGCCAAGCCATAGTAATTTTTGCACGTTGCCAAACCATGGTAAATTTCCACGGATGGAGTTTCCCTACTAGTGCGAGTACGAACCATTTTTACATTTTTATGTGGTGGGGCCCTCGATTTTTTTGTCATCCGGTTCCTTCGGTCACGACGAATAGATATCGCCGACCGAGCCGTACTCTACGGCCTAGCGCTCGTCGCCACGATAGGTGTGGGCCGTGACCAATGGACATTTGCAATTGTAAGTGAACATCGGACGCGACCATACATAGCGGCGCCCTACACCTACCCGTGTGGTCCACACATGCCATATTTTCCGCATAAAACGTCGTTTTGGGCTTGTAGGTACTTTTGCATAGCCAAGCCAAAGTAATTTTTGCACGTTGCCAAACTATGGTAAATTTCCGTGGGTGGAGTTTCCCTACTAGTGCGAGTACAAACCATTTTTACATTTTTATGTGGTGGGGCCCTCGATTTTTTTGTCATCTGGTTCCTTCGGTCACCACGAATAGATATCAGCTCGACCGAGCCGTACTCTACGGCCTAGCGCTCGTCGCCCTAATAGGTGTGGGCCGTGACCAATGGACGTTTGCAATCGTAAGTGAACATCGGACGTGACCATACATAGCGGTGCCCCTACACCTACCCGTGTGGTCCACACATGCCATATTTTCCGCATAAAACGTCGTTTTGGGCTTGTAGGTACTTTTGCATAGCCAAGCCATAGTAATTTTTGCACGTTGCCAAACCATGGTAAATTTCCACGGATGGAGTTTCCCTACTAGTGCGAGTACGAACCATTTTTACATTTTTATGTGGTGGGGCCCTCGATTTTTTTGTCATCTGATTCCTTCGGTCACGACGAATAGATATCAGCTCGACCGAGCCGTACTCTACGGCCTAGCGCTCGTCGCCCTGATAGGTGTGGGCCATGACCAATGGACATTTGCAATCGTAAGTGAACATCGGACGCGACCATACATAGCGGCGCCTACACCTACCCGTGTGGTCCACACATGCCATATTTTCCGCATAAAACGTCGTTTTGGGCTTGTAGGTACTTTTGCATAGCCAAGCCAAAGTAATTTTTGCACGTTGCCAAACCATGGTAAATTTCCGTGGGTGGAGTTTCCCTACTAGTGCGAGTACGAACCATTTTTTACATTTTTATGTGGTGGGGCCCTCGATTTTTTTGTCATCTGGTTCCTTCGGTCACGACGAATAGATATCAGCTCGACCGAGTCGTACTCTACGGCCTAGCGCTCGTCGCCCTAACAGGTGTGGGCCATGACCAATGGACGTTTGCAATCGTAAGTGAACATCGGACGTGACCATACATAGCGGCGCCCCTACACCTACCCGTGTGGTCCACACATGCCATATTTTCCGCATAAAACGTCGTTTTGGGCTTGTAGGTACTTTTGCATAGCCAAGCCATAGTAATTTTTGCATGTTGCCAAACCATGGTAAATATCCACGGATGGAGTTTCCCTACTAGTGCGAGTACGAACCATTTTTACATTTTTATGTGGTGGGGCCCTCGATTTTTTTGTCATCTGATTCCTTCGGTCACGACGAATAGATATCAGCTCGACCGAGCCGTACTCTACGGCCTAGCGCTCGTCGCCCTAATAGGTGTGGGCCATGACCAATGGACCTTTGCAATCATAAGTGAACATCGGACGCGACCATACATAGCGGCGCCCTACACCTACCCGTGTGGTCCACACATGCCATATTTTCCGCATAAAACGTCGTTTTGGGCTTGTAGGTACTTTTGCATAGCCAAGCCATAGTAATTTTTGCATGTTGCCAAACCATGGTAAATTTTCACGGATGGAGTTTCCCTACTAGTGCGAGTACGAATCATTTTTACATTTTTATGTGGTGGGGCCCTCGATTTTTTTGTCATCTGGTTCCTTTGGTCACGACGAATAGATATCGGCTCGGCCAGAGCCGTACTCTACGGCCTAGCGCTCGTCGCCCTAATAGGTGTGGGCCGTGACCAATGGACGTTTGCAATCGTAAGTGAACATCGGACGTGACCATACATAGCGGTGCCCCTACACCTACCCGTGTGGTCCACACATGCCATATTTTCCGCATAAAACGTCGTTTTGGGCTTGTAGGTACTTTTGCATAGCCAAGCCATAGTAATTTTTGCACGTTGCCAAACCATGGTAAATTTCCACGGATGGAGTTTCCCTACTAGTGCGAGTACGAACCATTTTTACATTTTTATGTGGTGGGGCCCTCGATTTTTTGTCTCGATTCCTTCGGTCACGACGAATAGATATCGCCGACCGAGCCGTACTCTACGGCCTAGCGCTCGTCGCCCGATAGGTGTGGGCCGTGACCAATGGACATTTGCAATCGTAAGTGAACATCGGACGCGACCATACATAGCGGCGCCCCTACACCTACCCGTGTGGTCCACACATGCCATATTTTCCGCATAAAACGTCGTTTTGGGCTTGTAGGTACTTTTGCATAGCCAAGCCATAGTAATTTTTGCACGTTGCCAAACCATGGTAAATTTCCACGGATGGAGTTTCCCTACTAGTGCGAGTACGAACCATTTTTACATTTTTATGTGGTGGGGCCCTCGATTTTTTTGTCATCTCGGTTCCTTCGGTCACGACGAATAGATATCGCTCGACCGAGCCGTACTCTACGGCCTAGCGCTCGTCGCCCTAATATGTGTGGGCCATGACCAATGGACGTTTGCAATCGTAAGTGAACATCGGACGTGACCATACATAGCGACACCCCTACACCTACCCGTGTGGTCCACACATGCCATATTTCCGCATAAAACGTCGTTTTGGGCTTGTAGGTACTTTTGCATAGCCAAGCCATAGTAATTTTTGCACGTTGCCAAACCATGGTAAATTTCCACGGATGGAGTTTCCCTACTAGTGCGAGTACGAACCATTTTTACATTTTTATGTGGTGGGGCCCTCGATTTTTTGTCTCTGATTCCTTCGGTCACGACGAATAGATATCAGCTCGACCGAGCCGTACTCTACGGCCTAGCGCTCGTCGCCCTGATAGGTGTGGGCCGTGACCAATGGACATTTGCAATTGTAAGTGAACATCGGACGCGACCATACATAGCGGCGCCCCTACACCTACCCGTGTGGTCCACACATGCCATATTTTCCGCATAAAACGTCGTTTTGGGCTTGTAGGTACTTTTGCATAGCCAAGCCAAAGTAATTTTTGCACGTTGCCAAACTATGGTAAATTTCCGTGGGTGGAGTTTCCCTACTAGTGCGAGTACAAACCATTTTTACATTTTTATGTGGTGGGGCCCTTGATTTTTTTGTCATCTGGTTCCTTCGGTCACCACGAATAGATATCGCCGACCGAGCCGTACTCTACGGCCTAGCGCTCGTCGCCCTAATAGGTGTGGGCCGTGACCAATGGACGTTTGCAATCGTAAGTGAACATCGGACGTGACCATACATAGCGGTGCCCCTACACCTACCCGTGTGGTCCACACATGCCATATTTTCCGCATAAAACGTCGTTTTGGGCTTGTAGGTACTTTTGCATAGCCAAGCCATAGTAATTTTTGCACGTTGCCAAACCATGGTAAATTTTCACGGATGGAGTTTCCCTACTAGTGCGAGTACGAACCATTTTTACATTTTTATGTGGTGGGGCCCTCGATTTTTTTGTCATCGATTCCTTCGGTCACGACGAATAGATATCGGCTCGGCCGAGCCGTACTCTACGGCCTAGCGCTCGTCGCCCGATAGGTGTGGGCCATGACCAATGGACATTTGCAATCGTAAGTGAACATCGGACGCGACCATACATAGCGGCGCCCCTACACCTACCCGTGTGGTCCACACATGCCATATTTTCCGCATAAAACGTCGTTTTGGGCTTGTAGGTACTTTTGCATAGCCAAGCCAAAGTAATTTTTGCACGTTGCCAAACCATGGTAAATTTCCGTGGGTGGAGTTTCCCTACTAGTGCGAGTACGAACCATTTTTTACATTTTTATGTGGTGGGGCCCTCGATTTTTTTGTCATCTGGTTCCTTCGGTCACGACGAATAGATATCGCTCGACCGAGTCGTACTCTACGGCCTAGCGCTCGTCGCCTAACAGTGTGGGCCATGACCAATGGACGTTTGCAATCGTAAGTGAACATCGGACGTGACCATACATAGCGGCGCCCCTACACCTACCCGTGTGGTCCACACATGCCATATTTTCCGCATAAAACGTCGTTTTGGGCTTGTAGGTACTTTTGCATAGCCAAGCCATAGTAATTTTTGCACGTTGCCAAACCATGGTAAATATCCACGGACGGAGTTTCCCTACTAGTGCGAGTACGAACCATTTTTACATTTTTATGTGGTGGGGCCCTCGATTTTTTTGTCATATGATTCCTTCGGTCACGACGAATAGATATCAGCTCGACCGAGCCGTACTCTACGGCCTAGCGCTCGTCGCCCTAATAGGTGTGGGCCATGACCAATGGACGTTTGCAATCATAAGTGAACATCGGACGCGACCATACATAGCGGCGCCCCTACACCTACCCGTGTGGTCCACACATGCCATATTTTCCGCATAAAACGTCGTTTTGGGCTTGTAGGTACTTTTGCATAGCCAAGCCATAGTAATTTTTGCATGTTGCCAAACCATGGTAAATTTTCACGGATGGAGTTTCCCTACTAGTGCGAGTACGAATCATTTTTACATTTTTATGTGGTGGGGCCCTCGATTTTTTTGTCATCTGTTTCCTTTGGTCACGACGAATAGATATCAGCTCGACCGAGCCGTACTCTACGGCCTAGCGCTCGTCGCCCTAATAGGTGTGGGTCGTGACCAATGGACGTTTGCAATCGTAAGTGAACATCAGACGTGACCATACATAGCGACGCCCTACACCTACCCGTGTGGTCCACACATGCCATATTTTCGCATAAAACGTCGTTTTGGGCTTGTAGGTACTTTTGCATAGCCAAGCCATAGTAATTTTTGCACGTTGCCAAACCATGGTAAATTTCCACGGATGGAGTTTCCCTACTAGTGCGAGTACGAACCATTTTTACATTTTTATGTGGTGGGGCCCTCGATTTTTTTGTCATCTGATTCCTTCGGTCACGACGAATAGATATCAGCTCGACCGAGCCGTACTCCGCGGCCTAGCGCTCGTCGCTGTTGATACTAGATACGCACACGAAAGAATCAAAGAGAAATAATCCGCAAGCGCATGGATATCGGTGAGCACTTCACCCGGGAGATATTCCAGAGTATCGTTATTTATTTATCCGCTAGGAGAAAACGTGCATCTGACTAACCCAAGTCTATACCTAACCGCTGAGCTACAAACAAGGTAATGAGCGATATAGAGAGGATTACTACCACAGTCTTCTTCCAACCTATGGAAAGCTTTGCAACTACTACTCTATGGGAGCACCTAAGAAAAGACACCACAGAGGATGCTTAACCTAGCACTTTTGGACCTACCTTACCTACTGACGGGAAGTGGATTACAAAGGTAACAAAGGGATTGTCACTTCCCTCGATACTACCACGGTTCCGGCCAGATATTGAGCATCTACGAGTGAACCTAGCCCAAGCACCACGCTTACGCTACGAACGATTACTCTATTCCCAACCGGAAGCGAATAAAGTAAACTCATAAACCAAAGAGCAATAATAACAAGAACTTACTAGTATCGAAAGTTGAATTGCGTAATGATCCTAGAACCAAGCCTCGGGTTAGGAGACTTGATCCCGCAGTACAACCGGAGAGGAGACACCGACATGCCGGGCTTCCTCCAACTCTACCTCCACCCTATACTCTCTCTATCTATCTTGAATGCTAGGCTCTAGGAGGAGATCCATTCAAGGGACCCCCTCACCCGATCCTCTCGGAAATAATGAATTAGGGTTTCAAGGGATGCCTCCTCCCAGGGCCAGGGGCCCCGCTTTATATAGCCCCCTAGGATGCACCGCAGCCCTCGGATCAAACCGACCTAAACGGACGATTATTATTCATCCTCAAAGGCGGTGGAACAGGATCCGCGAGGCCGACGCGATTGGCTGAACCGGGCGCCGGCCGCCCAAGGTGGGGAGTCGGCCGACTCTCCACCGAGCCCGTTCGGGCTCCCGTTTGGTCCAGAGCCTTCTCGAACCTTCCAGACATGAATTTTCACCGGTTCCCGATTATCTCTATGTAAACCCGACATGTGGGCCTTCCTTGGGTATTTTCACCGACACCCCGCAAAATAGACATTCACCAAAACTCATGGAATTCCATTAGTGTAAGCCCTATATCTAGATGGTAATTATATTTAGGTCCTTTTTCATGTCTAGTTGACGGTTAAAAATAGGAGTTATCTACCGTCAACAACTCCCCCAAGCTCACCCTTTGCTCGTCTCGAGCAAAGATAAACTCGTGATGGATCGGAGTTGCTACAATGCTTTCATGCCTCAAAAGCACACATGCGTTCAAACAAGAACTCTCCTCTGAATTAGAGTGAACTATTCTGACTCAAAACTTACTCATATTGCCTTTCACCATGGGGCTTGTAACCGTCACTTGGGTCTTGAGCAGTTGAAAGACAGAACGGTCAAGTCAAGCGCTATGTTTCTCGCTCTTTGATCAACTACTATTCCAGAGTTTTTGCAAGATTTTCAAATAAAACTCAGAGTTCCTTGTATGAACCTTTCAAGTCTCTCATTTGTGGTATTTCTGGATCCTCTCCAAGGCATGAGTAGTGTATGCCTTCTCTCTTCTCTCGAACATGTGGTATTTGTGGAACTAAGGCATAGTGAAAAGAGCCTTCTCTCTCTCACCCTACTTTCTAATAGGCTTATGTGGAGCTCATAGGTGGGGAGACACTCAAACTCACTTGCATATATTGCACAGCTAAACCATGGATCCAACAGGAACTAAAATAATAATAAAGTCATATGTGCATGTGAAGGAGGAAATGGGATGAATGATAAGGAAATGATTATGAGGGGTGATCACTTGGCGAACATCTACTTCTACACTTGCTCCTTTGGGGATAACATGACTCCCTTTATTCGGAAACCTTGAAACTTCTTGAAAGGAAGGACTTGGCTACTCTTTCTTTCTTTCTTTCTCTTCTTTTTTTTTTCTTTTTTTTTCTCTTTCTTCTTTTTTTCTTTTTTTTCTTTTTTTCTCTCTCTTTTTTTTTAGAGCAACCAATCCTCTGAAAATGAAACTTTAGCAACGGGGAGTGTATAACTTGAAATGATAATGACTGGAGCTTTTATGTAGGCAAATGGAACGGCGATGATTATTTCTAGATGTTCACTCCCAGGATAGGAGTAGAACCTTTTCTGGATGAAGTGAAATGAGTGGCGTATGTATTTTGTGGATGGATGGATGGATGCATGCATGCGTACTCCCAGGGTAGGAGCAGCATAAGCGCGTATCTCTAGGGTAGAGACAGCACAATATGTGGGGGAATCCGTACTCCCAAGGTAGGAGCAGCATAGGTGCGTATCTCCAGGGTAGAGATAGCACAATATGTGGGGGAATGCGTACTCCCAAGGTAGGAGCAGCATAGGTGCGTATCTCCAGGGTAGAGATAGCACGATTTGTAGTGGATATGGATCTATATGTAGGTGGTACTTCCAAGGACAGAAGTAGCACAGAATGAATGTAGTATTTATAAAATGGGTGCATGCTTCTGAGGACAGAAGTAGCATAGATCAATGGATGGACAAAAGCACATAGTATTGACTTTAACCGCATGACTGGTTCCTTATGGGTCCACAAAGATAACCACACTCAATGCCTATAAAGACTACACTCAAGCCTACAATATGATCTATATAAATAGATGGGTTTTCCTAATCTAGCAAGCATGAATGTATGGTGTGGTAGGAATTTTTAACTCGTCATACGGGAACTCATCATGCAGAAATTTTAAGATTTTAAAAGATAAACTCTCCGAACTCTAGCATCTCTAGGAACAAGATGGACAGCAGCTCAAAACTTTCCCATATCATATCCGTCAACTACCTAGACTTAGATCAAGCATTCACTACCCACAAGTTTCAGGTTCAGAGTAAATCTCAAATCTAAACAGTTGTGTCCAAAACTCGGGAGAGTGCAAGGTTGAAAACTAGGTACTTGAAAGGAATTACGGCAGAGCAACTATTCATCATTTCCATATAAGAGCTTATTCCAGGGATTACTTAAAGACAGATTAATAAGAGCTCTCCAAAAGTAGAAAAGATAAATAAGGAAATCTTTCTGGGTTTCTAAATTATGCATCTTTTTTAGTTGTCTTAACAAAGCACACTCTAACAAGGCATAAATAGATAAGTTGAAAATACTTAGCTTGGTACACGGGGGTGCCCTCCCCCAAGCTGGATATTGACATAGACCGCGATGTTACCGATGTGCATTGAAGACATTCTAGTCCTCCTGGAGTGTTGTGGATAGTTGCCGTTGGAGACAACACTACGTTCAAGTGTTGCGGACAGCACTCCGACGAGGACTAGATGTCTTCTCACTGTTAGCTCTTCTTGATCCTTGATGTTCTCAGGAGGCTCAAATAGACAACAAAGCTTGTGGAACTGATTAAGCATCGGTGATAAACCTCTAAGCCTTGGATGTCTAGAACCGTCTTAACATAAAATCTTTTTAGCGGATCTTAATATTTTTGCAATTTTATATTTATGATATGAATGTAGAAAAATGCAACTAAGATGAAAACTTATTTTTATGCCACCACAAGGATATCTTTGTGGGCCGTCGCACCACAAAATTATTCGCATGGGGCTTAGCATTTTCTAGATGCAAAGCAAGATAAAATTATTTTCTTTTCTAATGCGAGATGTAGCAAAATAAATATGCAACAAGAACTGATTATGCGAAAGTAAATATGCTAAAGGAAAAACTTATGCAATGCTGAAATGGGAAATATGGATAACTACCAAGTTACCTCCTTGGCAAGCGTTCGGTGTTTTAAGTCCTCTAAATAGGACTTCTTGTCATGTTCAATCCTTCGGTGCTTCATTTGATCTCAAAGGTAGAGACCTTGAGAACTGCACCTCTTGAGTTGGTAATTCTTGAGGAAAGTGTCACCACGTTCTTTCCTTGTCCAGTGGTCTGAGGTGAACCTTTAATTGTGATGTTGGCAGCATCTTGTTTAGTGTTCATGTTGCGGGTTCGTAACTATCACTGGAGCACCCCGGGATGAAGAGTAGATGCTTCTAGTGGGCCTCTCCCTCGACCTAGTGTTCCATTTATTGTTTCTTCTCTCGTAGAGGATTAGTGGACAAAACATACCCGAAGGAATATAATAACAAGGGTAGATTTGTCATAGAGCTAAGATCATATTCTATGCTACAAAAAAGTTGGGTTGAAAATTTTAATTAGCATAGAACATTTGCTCAACATTACTTCTTCTCTTAAGGATTGATTTTAGTTTATCTTAAGTTTGATGTGTATGACATGTATAGAAAACAATCAAACTTATAGAGGAGAAGTAATTGCGAGTGGAGGGATTGCAAACCAGCGTGCTAGAGCGACGAGGGCTTGAGAAGAGGAAGAGTGTTGCTGGATCATTATTAGAGGAGTCGGCGGCCTTCCTCCCCAAGCTTGTTGTTGCTCATCACCGGAAGCCAAATGTGTGTGTGTTGAATCATCCCTCGAAGTGTGTTGTAACTCCATGTTCTTTAACACTTGTCCATCCTCTCGTTCTTAAGTCTCGTCGGAGAGGGATCTTGATTCTAGAGCAAAGATCTCTCCTTGGCATTCTTCTTTTCTTTGGACTATCCAATCTAGGACGGATAGTTGTATGATCTTCTTTTGTCAACCATTCTTGATTTTTGCTTTGAGCCTTGGTCGACTAGTTGATGTTCATTGGAGATGTAGACTCGAGTTCTTCCTTGATGGTGTTTGTCTTCTAGCAAAGCATGGCGAAGAGTTAATGATACGCCATCCGCCTTGATGATCAAGGAAGGGACTTCATTAATATTTGTATGCAGGCTTCATCTCCAAATGGCATAGGGACATCATCTTGCAAATGTAGTTGTTCATGGCCTTCTTGGGCTTGGTCGGTAGTAAATCCCTTGATGGTAATTGGTTGACACAAGGATGCATGCTTATCATGCCATGCTTGTTTTTGCTACCGACGTGCAAGATGGTGTCTTCAAGAACACAAGAGTAGGTCTTTGAATGGCCAAAATGAGGCGAGTTGCTCCCAGCTTTCTCATTGGTGTCCTAGCTCGAGTTTTGGGCTCAATGCTATGATGTCCTCAATGTTGCTCATAGCTTGTCGCCTTGTTCATCCACTTCCTTTGGGTGAGTGCTATTCATGTAGATCCTTCTTATGGCACTCTTATCTCCTTCTTTGTTCCATCACCGAAGTGGTGATTTGGCGGTTCACCATGAACAGCATGCCATATATTCTTTCAATCCTTTTTTGGACGATGAACTATGTCTTAAATGCGAAGTTGTTCGAGTTCATCATATGCCTTGCTTCATCTCTCGATGTGAGTTCATCTCGGGACTTTCCCAATTTTGATTTGGAAGTTCTTCTCATAGGGTTAGTCCAACAAAATATACCAATACCTACTACAAATGTTTTTAGTTCAATAACCAAACTAGACTCCATGTCTAATCGTATTAAGGAAGGCTATTTAACCTAAGCACCACGCTTAATTTAAAAGCCAATAGAAGCATGTCGAGTACTTCTAAACCAACACTTACTATGGTAGATAAAGGTAACATGAAAGCACTATAGAGATTTACTCAAACGGTGATGGCGAGCATGATTGTCGTTTAGCAAATTGAGCATGCCTTAAAGGTAGGGACAACCAAAATAATGTAGCAACATGGCAAGGAATCTATTTATGGAAGTATATCCCCCAAGCTTGACTTTCATAAATCAAGATTGGATGAATGTAATTCAATGTTGCATAATGATTGGTTGGACATACCTTGCATTTGTTGTTCCTTTGATCTTTTTGCTTCGAACCTGGAAAGGTTAGTGACACGAATACCCGAAGGAATATTTTCATAATTATAACTCTATGCTCAATTAACAAGGACAACACACTAGAAAGGTGAACAGTTATGCCATGGTCTGAACAGTGCTTGTTTTAGGACACTAAGCTTGTCCTTGGGAAACCTTCAAGATGTGAATTGGTGAAGTGGTTCCCCCTCCAACACCAATCTAAGTGTACTCTCTCAAGATTCAACACAACGAGATCTGCAATATTTATGATAAACATATGTGTCTACAACCACCCTCTTAATATCTTTAGGAACAGGGAGCATGAGGGGGTTGAAGATCTCGTGTGGGGCAATGTTGGAGAGACTAAGTGAATCAGGAGATTTTTCATATGAGCAAGGTCTTGATGGGGTGTTAAAGAAGTAACTACTTTGCTCATTGAAGTCTCCATCATTTTCTACTTCCAAGGGTGATTCATTATAAATGTCCAAAAATTCCCTTGGATCGTCTCTCGAGTTGATCTTGTCTAAGGCCTTTTCCATCCATTCAATGGCAATAGCACATAGGTCTTTAATGCTCTCTAGCCATGGATGTTGCTCTCCGTGATCCTTTATATGGTTTTGATGATTCCTATGCGTGGGATAAGTAGATAGATTTCTAGGATCATCGGGAGGTTCGGACAAAGAGCATAGAATGAGTCATAGGGATCAAGGATGGGTTTAAAGATGGGTTTGTATTCTATATCTAATGTGGGCGTAAAAGGAGAGAAGACAAAGATGGTTTCTAGATGGCTACGCTCTCCTTCCATGGCATCACTTGATATGCCATCCTTGAGTCTTTCTAAGCGTCCTTCAAGGGAATTGGATTTGAGACGCTTTCTAAGAGATTTCTTAAGAAAATTTATAATGCATGTACTAAAAGATCTCTTATGAAGCGGGAAGTTTAAACTCCTCCCAAACTCGCCATCAAAGAATTTCTAAGGATAGAATTACTTCTTTCCTTAGAGAATTTTGGATTACTACTGGTTTGGGATGGATAGCCAAATCATGGGATTGGAATGTTTGCAAAGTGGCTATGGAAACTTCCTCTTCTAGTTTGGGAGATGATTCCTTCTCTACCTCTAGGATGTTATCATGAAGTCTAGTGTAAGGAGTGTGTCCATTAATAATAAGGACAAACCTCACTTCACTAAAGGGTAAAGAAAGGAAAACTCCTCCAAAGGTGATATTATCAAGACCCATATACAGATGTTGAAGAAGAACATGGTCTTGTAAGGCGAGGTCTAAACCTAAATTTATAGGAAGATTAAAAGATTCCCTAAGTGTAGCAAAAAGTTCATTACCTACTTGATCGAGAGGATAGGACTTGGGGTTCATTACCCTCTTGATTAGAAGATAGGACTCTAGCTATATAAAAGGGTTGGCTTTGACCTATTGCAACCAAACATTGGTGTAGCTTATAGCTAGATGTGAAAATCATGGGTTCTAGAGGCTCTAAGCATGTGCTCATGGGTGCAAGATATTGGTGGATAGGCGTGGAATTTGGGTTATCTATAACGATAGAAAATAAAATGCAAAAGAAAACAAGAAAAAAGATAAAAGAACAATACATGGTTAAGTGACTTAGGTTATCTCAAAGAGACCGTCTTTCTC
Source organism: Themeda triandra (assembly GCA_018135685.1). Lineage (NCBI taxonomy): Eukaryota > Viridiplantae > Streptophyta > Magnoliopsida > Poales > Poaceae > Themeda > Themeda triandra. The sequence continues at coordinate 70,710 of JAENPR010001727.1, read as the reverse complement.
CCCGGCAACGGCGCCAGTAAATGCTTGTTGATACTAGATACGCACACGAAAGAATCAAAGAGAAATAATCCGCAAGCGCACGGATATCGGTGAGCACTTCACCCGGGAGATATTCCGAGTATCGTTATTTATTTATCCGCTAGGAGAAAACGTGCATCCGACTAACCCAAGTCTATACCTAACCGCTGAGCTACAAACAAGGTAATGAGCGATATAGAGAGGATTACTACCACAGTCTTCTTCCAACCTATGGAAAGCTTTGCAACTACTACTCTATGGGAGCACCTAAGAAAAGACACCACAGAGGATGCTTAACCTAGCACTTTTGGACCTACCTTACCTACGACGGGAAGTGGATTACAAAGGTAACAAAGGGATTGTCACTTCCCTCGATACTACCACGGTTCCGGCCAGATAGGGAGCATCTACGAGTGAACCTAGCCCAAGCACCACGCTTACGCTACGAACGATTACTCTATTCCCAACCGAAAGCGAATAAAGTAAACTCATAAACCAAAGAGCAATAATAACAAGAACTTACTAGTATCAGAAGTTGAATTGCAGAATGATCCTAGAACCAAGCCTCGGGTTAGGAGACTTGATCCCGGGTACAACCGGAGAGGAGACACCGACATGCCGGGCTTCCTCCAACTCTACCTCCACCCTATACTCTCTCTATCTATCTTGAATGCTAGGCTCTACGGAGGAGATCCATTCAAGGGACCCCCTCCGATCCTCTCTCGAAATAATGAATTAGGGTTTCAAGGGATGCCTCCTCCGGGGGCCGGGGGCCCCGCTTATATAGCCCCCTAGGATGCACCGCAGCCCTCGGATCAAACCGACCTAAACGGACGATTATTATTCATCCTCAAAGGCGGTGGAACAGGGATCCGTGAGGCTGACGCTGATTGGCTGAAGTGGGCAGTCGGTCGCCCAAGGTGGGGAGTTGGCCGACTCTCCACCGAGCCCGTTCGGGCTCCCGTTTGGTCCAGAGCCTTCTCGAACCTTCCAGATTACAGAATTTTCACCGGTTCCCGATTATCTCTATGTAAACCCGACATGTGGGCCTTCCTTGGGTATTTTCACTGACACCTACGAAAACAGACATTCACCAAAACTCGTGGAATTCCATTAGTGTAAGCCCTATATCTAGATGGTAATTATATTTAGGTCCTTTTTCATGTCTAGTTGACGGTTAAAAATAGGAGTTATCTACCGTCAACAGTCGCCCTGATAGGTGTGGGCCATGACCAAAGGACGTTTGCAATCGTAAGTGGACATCGGACACGACCATACATAGCGGCGCCTCTACACCTACCCGTGTGGTCCACACATGCCATATTTTCCGCATAAAACTTCATTTTGGGCTTGTAGGTACTTTTGCATAGCCAAGCCATAGTAATTTTTGCATGTCGCCAAACCATGGTAAATTTCCATGGATGGAGTTTCCCTACTAGTGCGAGTACGAACCATTTTTACATTTTTATGTGGTGGGGCCCTCGATTTTTTTGTCATCTGGTTCCTTCGGTCATGACGAATAGATATTAGCTCGACCGAGCCGTACTCTACGGCCTAGCGCTCGTCGCCCTAATAGGTGTGGGTCGTGACCAATGGACGTTTGCAATCGTAAGTGAACATCGGACGTGACCATACATAGCGGCGCCCTACACCTACCCGTGTGGTCCACACATGCCAAATTTTCCGCATAAAACGTCGTTTTGGGCTTGTAGGTACTTTTGCATAGCCAAGCCATAGTAATTTTTGCATGTTGCCAAACCATGGTAAATTTCCACGGATGGAGTTTCCCTTCTAGTGCGAGTACGAACCATTTTTACATTTTTATGTGGTGGGGCCCTCGATTTTTTTGTCATCTGGTTCCTTCGGTCACGACGAATAGATATCAGCTCGACCGAGCCGTACTCTATGGCCTAGCGCTCGTCGCCCTAATAGGTGTGGGTCGTGACCAATGGACGTTTGCAATCGTAAGTGAACATCGGACGTGACCATACATAGCGACACCCCTACACCTACCCGTGTGGTCCACACATGCCATATTTCCGCATAAAACGTCGTTTTGGGCTTGTAGGTACTTTTGCATAGCCAAGCCATAGTAATTTTTGCACGTTGCCAAACCATGGTAAATTTCCACGGATGGAGTTTCCCTACTAGTGCGAGTATGAACCATTTTTACATTTTTATGTGGTGGGGCCCTCGATTTTTTGTCTCTGATTCCTTCGGTCACGACGAATAGATATCAGCTCGACCGAGCCGTACTCTACGGCCTAGCGCTCGTTGCCCTGATAGGTGTGGGCCGTGACCAATGGACATTTGCAATCGTAAGTGAACATCGGACGCGACCATACATAGCGGCGCCCCTACACCTACCCGTGTGGTCCACACATGCCATATTTTTCGCATAAAACGTCGTTTTGGGCTTGTAGGTACTTTTGCATTGCCAAGCCAAAGTAATTTTTGCACGTTGCCAAACCATGGTAAATTTCCATGGATGGAGTTTCCCTACTAGTGCGAGTATGAACCATTTTTACATTTTTATGTGGTGGGGCCCTCGATTTTTTTGTCATCTGGTTCCTTCGATCACGACGAATAGATATCAGCTCGACCGAGCCGTACTCTACGGCCTAGCGCTCGTCGCCCTAATAGGTGTGAGCCGTGACCAATGGACGTTTGCAATCGTAAGTGAACATCGGACGTGACCATGCATAGCAGCGCCCCTACACCTACCCGTGTGGTCCACACATGCCATATTTTCCGCATAAAACGTCGTTTTGGGATTGTAGGTACTTTTGCATAGCCAAGCCATAGTAATTTTTGCACGTTGCCAAACCATGGTAAATTTCCACGGATGGAGTTTCCCTACTAGTGCGAGTATGAACCATTTTTACATTTTTATGTGGTGGGGCCCTTGATTTTTTGTCTCTGATTCCTTCGGTCACGACGAATAGATATCAGCTCGACCGAGCCGTACTCTACGGCCTAGCGCTCGTCGCCCTGATAGGTGTGGGCCATGACCAATGGACATTTGCAATCGTAAGTGAACATCGGATGCGACCATACATAGCGGCGCCCCTACACCTACCCGTGTGGTCCACACATGCCATATTTTCCGCATAAAACGTCGTTTTGGGCTTGTAGGTACTTTTGATAGCCAAGCCAAAGTAATTTTTGCACGTTGCCAAACCATGGTAAATTTCCACGGATGGAGTTTCCCTACTAGTGCGAGTACGAACCATTTTTACATTTTTATGTGGTGGGGCCCTCGATTTTTTTGTCATCTGGTTCCTTCGGTCACGACGAATAGATATCGGCTCGACCGAGCCGTACTCTACGGCCTAGCGCTCGTCGCCCTAATAGGTGTGGGCCGTGACCAATGGACATTTGCAATCGTAAGTGAACATCGGACGTGACTATACATAGCGGCGCCCCTACACATACCCGTGTGGTCCACGAGATGCCATATTTTCCGCATAAAACGTCGTTTTGGGCTTGTAGGTACTTTTGCATAGCCAAGCCATAGTAATTTTTGCACGTTGCCAAACCATGGTAAATTTCCACGGATGGAGTTTCCCTACTAGTGCGAGTACGAACCATTTTTACATTTTTATGTGGTGGGGCCCTTGATTTTTTTGTCATCTGGTTCCTTCGGTCACGATGAATAGATATCAGATCGACCGAGCCGTACTCTACGGCCTAGCGCTCGTCGCCCTAATAGGTGTGGGCCGTGACCAATGGACGTTTGCAATCGTAAGTGAACATCGGACGCGACCATACATAGCGGCGCCCTACACCTACCCGTGTGGTCCACACATGCCATATTTTCCGCATAAAACTTCGTTTTGGGCTTGTAGGTACTTTTGCATAGCCAAGCCATAGTAATTTTTGCACGTTGCCAAACCATGGTAAATTCCATAGATGGAGTTTCCCTACTAGTGCGAGTACGAACCATTTTTACATTTTTATGTGGTGGGGCCCTCAATTTTTTTGTCATCTGGTTCCTTCGGTCACGACGAATAGATATCAGATCGACCGAGCCGTACTCTACGGCCTAGCGCTCGTCGCCCTAATAGGTGTGGGCCGTGACCAATGGACGTTTGCAATCGTAAGTGAACATCGGACGCGACCATACATAGCGGCGCCCCAACACCTACCCGTGTGGTCCACACATGCCATATTTTCCACATAAAACGTCGTTTTGGGCTTGTAGGTACTTTTGCATAGCCAAGCCAAAGTAATTTTTGCACGTTGCCAAACCATGGTAAATTTCCACGGATGGAGTTTCCCTACTAATGCGAGTACGAACCATTTTTACATTTTTATGTGGTGGGGCCCTCGATTTTTTTGTCATCTGGTTCCTTCGGTCACGACGAATAGATATCAGATCGACCGAGCCGTACTCTACGGCCTAGCGCTCGTCGCCCTAATAGGTGTGGGCCGTGACCAATGGATGTTTGTAATTGTAAGTGAACATCGGACGCGACCATACATAGCGGCGCCCCTACACCTACCCGTGTGGTCCACACATGCCATATTTTCCGCGTAAAACGTCGTTTTGGGCTTGTAGGTACTTTTGCATAGCCAAGCCATAGTAATTTTTTCACGTTGCCAAACCATGGTAAATTTCCACGGATGGAGTTTCCCTACTAGTGCGAGTATGAACCATTTTTACATTTTTATGTGGTGGGGCCCTCGATTTTTTTGTCATCTGGTTCCTTCGATCACGACGAATAGATATCAGCTCGACCGAGCCGTACTCTACGGCCTAGCGCTCGTCGCCCTAATAGGTGTGAGCCGTGACCAATGGACGTTTGCAATCGTAAGTGAACATCGGACGTGACCATGCATAGCGCGCCCCCCTACACCTACCCGTGTGGTCCACACATGCCATATTTTCCGCATAAAACGTCGTTTTGGGATTGTAGGTACTTTTGCATAGCCAAGCCATAGTAATTTTTGCACGTTGCCAAACCATGGTAAATTTCCACGGATGGAGTTTCCCTACTAGTGCGAGTATGAACCATTTTTACATTTTTATGTGGTGGGGCCCTCGATTTTTTGTCTCTGATTCCTTCGGTCACGACGAATAGATATCAGCTCGACCGAGCCGTACTCTACGGCCTAGCGCTCGTCGCCCTGATAGGTGTGGGCCATGACCAATGGACATTTGCAATCGTAAGTGAACATCGGATGCGACCATACATAGCGGCGCCCCTACACCTACCCTTGTGGTCCACACATGCCATATTTTCCGCATAAAACGTCGTTTTGGGCTTGTAGGTACTTTTGCATAGCCAAGCCATAGTAATTTTTGCACGTTGCCAAACCATGGTAAATTTCCACGGATGGAGTTTCCCTACTAGCGTGAGTACGAACCATTTTTACATTTTTATGTGGTGGGGCCCTCGATTTTTTTGTCATCTGGTTCCTTCGGTCACGACGAATAGATATCGGCTCGACCGAGCCGTACTCTACGGCCTAGCGCTCGTCGCCCTAATAGGTGTGGGCCGTGACCAATGGACATTTGCAATCGTAAGTGAACATCGGACGTGACTATACATAGCGGCGCCCCTACACATACCCGTGTGGTCCACAGATGCCATATTTTCCGCATAAAACGTCGTTTTGGGCTTGTAGGTACTTTTGCATAGCCAAGCCATAGTAATTTTTGCACGTTGCCAAACCATGGTAAATTTCCACGGATGGAGTTTCCCTACTAGTGCGAGTACGAACCATTTTTACATTTTTATGTGGTGGGGCCCTTGATTTTTTTGTCATCTGGTTCCTTCGGTCACGATGAATAGATATCAGATCGACCGAGCCGTACTCTACGGCCTAGCGCTCGTCGCCCTAATAGGTGTGGGCCGTGACCAATGGATGTTTGCAATTGTAAGTGAACATCGGACGCGACCATACATAGCGGCGCCCCTACACCTACCCGTGTGGTCCACACATGCCATATTTTCCGCGTAAAACGTCGTTTTGGGCTTGTAGGTACTTTTGCATAGCCAAGCCATAGTAATTTTTTCACGTTGCCAAACCATGGTAAATTTCCACGGATGGAGTTTCCCTACTAGTGCGAGTATGAACCATTTTTACATTTTTATGTGGTGGGGCCCTCGATTTTTTGTCTCTGATTCCTTCGGTCACGACGAATAGATATCAGCTCGACCGAGCCGTACTCTACGGCCTAGCGCTCGTTGCCCGATAGGTGTGGCCGTGACCAATGGACATTTGCAATCGTAAGTGAACATCGGACGCGACCATACATAGTGGCGCCCCTACACCTACCCGTGTGGTCCACACATGCCATATTTTCCGCATAAAACGTCGTTTTGGGCTTGTAGGTACTTTTGCATAGCCAAGCCAAAGTAATTTTTGCACGTTGCCAAACCATGGTAAATTTCCATGGATGGAGTTTCCCTACTAGTGCGAGTATGAACCATTTTTACATTTTTATGTGGTGGGGCCCTCGATTTTTTTGTCATCTCGGTTCCTTCGATCACGACGAATAGATATCGGCTCGGCCGAGCCGTACTCTACTGCCTAGCGCTCGTCGCCCTAATAGGTGTGAGCCGTGACCAATGGACGTTTGCAATCATAAGTGAACATCGGACGTGACCATGCATAGCGGCGCCCCTACACCTACCCGTGTGGTCCACACATGCCATATTTTCCGCATAAAACGTCGTTTTGGGATTGTAGGTACTTTTGCATAGCCAAGCCATAGTAATTTTTGCACGTTGCCAAACCATGGTAAATTTCCACGGATGGAGTTTCCCTACTAGTACGAGTATGAACCATTTTTACATTTTTATGTGGTGGGGCCCTCGATTTTTTGTCTCTGATTCCTTCGGTCACGACGAATAGATATCAGCTCGACCGAGCCGTACTCTACGGCCTAGCGCTCGTCGCCCTGATAGGTGTGGGCCATGACCAATGGACATTTGCAATCGTAAGTGAACATCGGATGCGACCATACATAGCGGCGCCCCTACACCTACCCGTGTGGTCCACACATGCCATATTTTCCGCATAAAACGTCATTTTGGGCTTGTAGGTACTTTTGATAGCCAAGCCAAAGTAATTTTTGCACGTTGCCAAGCCATGGTAAATTTCCACGGATGGAGTTTCCCTACTAGTGCGAGTACGAACCATTTTTACATTTTTATGTGGTGGGGCCCTCGATTTTTTGTCATCCTGTTCCTTCGGTCACGACGAATAGATATCGGCTCGACCGAGCCGTACTCTACGGCCTAGCGCTCGTCGCCCTAATAGGTGTGGGCCGTGACCAATGGACATTTGCAATCGTAAGTGAACATCGGACGTGACTATACATAGCGGCGCCCCTACACATACCCGTGTGGTCCACAGATGCCATATTTTCCGCATAAAACGTCGTTTTGGGCTTGTAGGTACTTTTGCATAGCCAAGCCATAGTAATTTTTGCACGTTGCCAAACCATGGTAAATTTCCACGGATGGAGTTTCCCTACTAGTGCGAGTACGAACCATTTTTACATTTTTATGTGGTGGGGCCCTTGATTTTTTTGTCATCTGGTTCCTTCGGTCACGATGAATAGATATCAGATCGACCGAGCCGTACTCTACGGCCTAGCGCTCGTCGCCTAATAGGTGTGGGCCGTGACCAATGGATGTTTGCAATTGTAAGTGAACATCGGACGCGACCATACATAGCGGCGCCCCTACACCTACCCGTGTGGTCCACACATGCCATATTTTCCGCGTAAAACGTCGTTTTGGGCTTGTAGGTACTTTTGCATAGCCAAGCCATAGTAATTTTTTCACGTTGCCAAACCATGGTAAATTTCCACGGATGGAGTTTCCCTACTAGTGCGAGTATGAACCATTTTTACATTTTTATGTGGTGGGGCCCTCGATTTTTTGTCTCTGATTCCTTCGGTCACGACGAATAGATATCAGCTCGACCGAGCCGTACTCTACGGCCTAGCGCTCGTTGCCCTGATAGGTGTGGCCGTGACCAATGGACATTTGCAATCGTAAGTGAACATCGGACGCGACCATACATAGTGGCGCCCCTACACCTACCCGTGTGGTCCACACATGCCATATTTTCCGCATAAAACGTCGTTTTGGGCTTGTAGGTACTTTTGCATAGCCAAGCCAAAGTAATTTTTGCACGTTGCCAAACCATGGTAAATTTCCATGGATGGAGTTTCCCTACTAGTGCGAGTATGAACCATTTTTACATTTTTATGTGGTGGGGCCCTCGATTTTTTTGTCATCTGGTTCCTTCGATCACGACGAATAGATATCAGCTCGACCGAGCCGTACTCTACGGCCTAGCGCTCGTCGCCCTAATAGGTGTGAGCCGTGACCAATGGACGTTTGCAATCATAAGTGAACATCGGACGTGACCATGCATAGCAGCGCCCCTACACCTACCCGTGTGGTCCACACATGCCATATTTTCCGCATAAAACGTCGTTTTGGGATTGTAGGTACTTTTGCATAGCCAAGCCATAGTAATTTTTGCACGTTGCCAAACCATGGTAAATTTCCACGGATGGAGTTTCCCTACTAGTACGAGTATGAACCATTTTTACATTTTTATGTGGTGGGGCCCTCGATTTTTTGTCTCGATTCCTTCGGTCACGACGAATAGATATCGCTCGACCGAGCCGTACTCTACGGCCTAGCGCTCGTCGCCACGATAGGTGTGGGCCATGACCAATGGACATTTGCAATCGTAAGTGAACATCGGATGCGACCATACATAGCGGCGCCCCTACACCTACCCGTGTGGTCCACACATGCCATATTTTCCGCATAAAACGTCATTTTGGGCTTGTAGGTACTTTTGATAGCCAAGCCAAAGTAATTTTTGCACGTTGCCAAGCCATGGTAAATTTCCACGGATGGAGTTTCCCTACTAGTGCGAGTACGAACCATTTTTACATTTTTATGTGGTGGGGCCCTCGATTTTTTTGTCATCTGGTTCCTTCGGTCACGACGAATAGATATCGGCTCGACCGAGCCGTACTCTGACGGCCTAGCGCTCGTCGCCCTAATAGGTGTGGGCCGTGACCAATGGACATTTGCAATCGTAAGTGAACATCGGACGTGACCATACATAGCGGCGCCCTACACATACCCGTGTGGTCCACGAGATGCCATATTTTCCGCATAAAACGTCGTTTTGGGCTTGTAGGTACTTTTGCATAGCCAAGCCATAGTAATTTTTGCACGTTGCCAAACCATGGTAAATTTCCACGGATGGAGTTTCCCTACTAGTGCGAGTACGAACCATTTTTACATTTTTATGTGGTGGGGCCCTTGATTTTTTTGTCATCTGGTTCCTTCGGTCACGATGAATAGATATCAGATCGACCGAGCCGTACTCTACGGCCTAGCGCTCGTCGCCCTAATAGGTGTGGGCCGTGACCAATGGACGTTTGCAATCGTAAGTGAACATCGGACGCGACCATACATAGCGGCGCCCCTACACCTACCCGTGTGGTCCACACATGCCATATTTTCCGCATAAAACTTCGTTTTGGGCTTGTAGGTACCTTTGCATAGCCAAGCCATAGTAATTTTTGCACGTTGCCAAACCATGGTAAATTTCCACAGATGGAGTTTCCCTACTAGTGCGAGTACGAACCATTTTTACATTTTTATGTGGTGGGGCCCTCGATTTTTTTGTCATCTGGTTCCTTCGGTCACGACGAATAGATATCAGATCGACCGAGCCGTACTCTACGGCCTAGCGCTCGTCGCCCTAATAGGTGTGGGCCGTGACCAATGGACGTTTGCAATCGTAAGTGAACATCGGACGCGACCATACATAGCGGCGCCCCTACTCCTACCCGTGTGGTCCACACATGCCATATTTTCCACATAAAACGTCGTTTTGGGCTTGTAGGTACTTTTGCATAGCCAAGCCAAAGTAATTTTTGCACGTTGCCAAACCATGGTAAATTTCCACGGATGGAGTTTCCCTACTAATGCGAGTACGAACCATTTTTACATTTTTATGTGGTGGGGCCCTCGATTTTTTTTGTCATCTGGTTCCTTCGGTCACGACGAATAGATATCAGATCGACCGAGCCGTACTCTACGGCCTAGCGCTCGTCGCCCTAATAGGTGTGGGCCGTGACCAATGGATGTTTGCAATTGTAAGTGAACATCGGACGCGACCATACATAGCGGCGCCCCTACACCTACCCGTGTGGTCCACACATGCCATATTTTCCGCGTAAAACGTCGTTTTGGGCTTGTAGGTACTTTTGCATAGCCAAGCCATAGTAATTTTTTCACGTTGCCAAACCATGGTAAATTTCCACGGATGGAGTTTCCCTACTAGTGCGAGTATGAACCATTTTTACATTTTTATGTGGTGGGGCCCTCGATTTTTTGTCTCTGATTCCTTCGGTCACGACGAATAGATATCGGCTCGGCCGAGCCGTACTCTACGGCCTAGCGCTCGTTGCCACGATAGGTGTGGCCGTGACCAATGGACATTTGCAATCGTAAGTGAACATCGGACGCGACCATACATAGCGGCGCCCTACACCTACCCGTGTGGTCCACACATGCCATATTTTCCGCATAAAACGTCGTTTTGGGCTTGTAGGTACTTTTGCATAGCCAAGCCAAAGTAATTTTTGCACGTTGCCAAACCATGGTAAATTTCCATGGATGGAGTTTCCCTACTAGTGCGAGTATGAACCATTTTTACATTTTTATGTGGTGGGGCCCTCGATTTTTTGTCATCGGTTCCTTCGATCACGACGAATAGATATCAGCTCGACCGAGCCGTACTCTACGGCCTAGCGCTCGTCGCCCTAATAGGTGTGAGCCGTGACCAATGGACGTTTGCAATCATAAGTGAACATCGGACGTGACCATGCATAGCAGCGCCCCTACACCTACCCGTGTGGTCCACACATGCCATATTTTCCGCATAAAACGTCGTTTTGGGATTGTAGGTACTTTTGCATAGCCAAGCCATAGTAATTTTTGCACGTTGCCAAACCATGGTAAATTTCCACGGATGGAGTTTCCCTACTAGTGCGAGTATGAACCATTTTTACATTTTTATGTGGTGGGGCCCTCGATTTTTTGTCTCGATTCCTTCGGTCACGACGAATAGATATCGGCTCGACCGAGCCGTACTCTACGGCCTAGCGCTCGTCGCCACGATAGGTGTGGGCCATGACCAATGGACATTTGCAATCGTAAGTGAACATCGGATGCGACCATACATAGCGGCGCCCTACACCTACCCGTGTGGTCCACACATGCCATATTTTCCGCATAAAACGTCGTTTTGGGCTTGTAGGTACTTTTGATAGCCAAGCCAAAGTAATTTTTGCACGTTGCCAAGCCATGGTAAATTTCCACGGATGGAGTTTCCCTACTAGTGCGAGTACGAACCATTTTTACATTTTTATGTGGTGGGGCCCTCGATTTTTTTGTCATCTGGTTCCTTCGGTCACGACGAATAGATATCAGCTCGACCGAGCCGTACTCTACGGCCTAGCGCTCGTCGCCCTAATAGGTGTGGGCCGTGACCAATGGACATTTGCAATCGTAAGTGAACATCGGACGTGACCATACATAGCGGCGCCCCTACACATACCCGTGTGGTCCACACATGCCATATTTTCCGCATAAAACGTCGTTTTGGGCTTGTAGGTACTTTTGCATAGCCAAGCCATAGTAATTTTTGCACGTTGCCAAACCATGGTAAATTTCCACGGATGGAGTTTCCCTACTAGTGCGAGTACGAACCATTTTTACATTTTTATGTGGTGGGGCCCTTGATTTTTTTGTCATCGGTTCCTTCGGTCACGATGAATAGATATCGGATCGACCGAGCCGTACTCTACGGCCTAGCGCTCGTCGCCACTAATAGGTGTGGGCCGTGACCAATGGACGTTTGCAATCGTAAGTGAACATCGGACGCGACCATACATAGCGGCGCCCTACACCTACCCGTGTGGTCCACACATGCCATATTTTCCGCATAAAACTTCGTTTTGGGCTTGTAGGTACCTTTGCATAGCCAAGCCATAGTAATTTTTGCACGTTGCCAAACCATGGTAAATTTCCACGAGATGGAGTTTCCCTACTAGTGCGAGTACGAACCATTTTTACATTTTTATGTGGTGGGGCCCTCGATTTTTTTGTCATCTCGGTTCCTTCGGTCACGACGAATAGATATCGGATCGACCGAGCCGTACTCTACGGCCTAGCGCTCGTCGCCCTAATAGGTGTGGGCCGTGACCAATGGACGTTTGCAATCGTAAGTGAACATCGGACGCGACCATACATAGCGCGCCCTACACCTACCCGTGTGGTCCACACATGCCATATTTTCCACATAAAACGTCGTTTTGGGCTTGTAGGTACTTTTGCATAGCCAAGCCAAAGTAATTTTTGCACGTTGCCAAACCATGGTAAATTTCCACGGATGGAGTTTCCCTACTAATGCGAGTACGAACCATTTTTACATTTTTATGTGGTGGGGCCCTCGATTTTTTTGTCATCTGGTTCCTTCGGTCACGACGAATAGATATCAGATCGACCGAGCCGTACTCTACGGCCTAGCGCTCGTCGCCCTAATAGGTGTGGGCCGTGACCAATGGATGTTTGCAATTGTAAGTGAACATCGGACGCGACCATACATAGCGGCGCCCCTACACCTACCCGTGTGGTCCACACATGCCATATTTTCCGCGTAAAACGTCGTTTTGGGCTTGTAGGTACTTTTGCATAGCCAAGCCATAGTAATTTTTTCACGTTGCCAAACCATGGTAAATTTCCACGGATGGACTTTCCCTACTAGTGCGAGTACGAACCATTTTTACATTTTTATGTGGTGGGTGTTGACGGTTGTTAATGATCAATTTTATATGTCAACCGAGAGAGAGAAAGAGGGTATAATCTGTTCACCACCATAGACTTAGGGTTTAAACGACGAGATTCCACGAGTTTTGGTGAATATGTGTTTTCGCGGGGGATTATCGGAAAACATCCAAGGAGGCCCACATGTCATGATTACATAGAGAGAAAGACCGAACGGGCAAAATTGTATACTCTAGAAGACTCCAGAAGACGACACCTGAAAGCGGGGGCCCACCTGGCATTGGCCAGGGTCGGCCGACTCCCTCCTTGGGTCGGCCGACTGCCCACCTCCACCAATCAGGTGGAGGCTCGCGGATCCTGCCTCCACCGACCTTGAGGAGTAATATTTATCGTCCGTTTAGGTCGGTTTGATCCGATGGCTGTGGTGCATCCTAGGGGGCTATATATTGAGCCCCCGGCCCCCTCGGGCGAAACCCTAATTCATTCAAGAATTCATTCTTCGAGAGGTAGCCATCGGCAAAGCCGGGGTTTAGAGAGAGATCTCCACCGAGAGAATTAGAATAGCTACTCTAGATCTTCAAGTTCTACATAGGTTTAGACTAGATAGAGGAAGAATCGGGCGCTGTGCTCGGAATTCGGATCTTCATCATCGAATTGGTATTATCATGTATCTATTCTTGTGACTTTATTCTAAATATCATTATGTTTCTATTTATTATGTTCCTAGTTTATTCTAGTTCTACATTTGATATGGTTATGATTGGTAATAAGTTTATGTATATGTTTGCAAAGCGCTTAGCTCTCTTCCCGGGGGTTAGGTGGTAGATTTCATGTAAGCATGGTGCTTAGATGCCGTTTACTGCAAATGCACCCTATTGGCCGGGTCGTGTGGTAGATCGCGGAAGTGACAGTTCCGTTGAGTCCTTTGTATTCCATCCCCGTTGGTAGGTCTAGCGAGACCAAAGTTGCGTAGTAAGTCTGCTATGTCTTGGCTTGTTATAGCAATGATCCTTATACATAGATGAAGAGTCTTTTGTGCTTGTATATGATAGTGTAGAGTTGGAGTAGATGAATGACTTAGTAGATTAGAACCTACCTAGGATTTCTATTTCTTGTGCTAATCAGATGTCAACCTACCTTATGTTGAGTAGTCTATATCTAATCTCTGTGTGATTTATACCCTGAGCTTATTACTTTATATTCCCTTATTTACCATGGTTTACCCCTCTGCCAAAGTATGTGACAGTGCAATCAATCACTCATAAGTAGTCATGTTTAGCAAGTTTATCTCATTGTTTAAGTCCTTAGTTCTTTCCTTTGAGCTAAATATAAATAACGATACCTGGAATACTTCCTGGTAAAATGCTACGATGGTGTATTATCTGTTCGCTTGCGGATCCCATATTTTTCTTGATTAGAGGAGCAGTTTCTATACCAACACTTCTGGCGCCATGCTAGGGATGACAACTTAGCGTGAGTGGTGTTAGAAGTGTCAACAAGCATTTTTGGCGCTGTTGCCGGGGACGGAATAAACTTTTAGAGAAAAATTGCTTAAGCAGGTACTTAGAAAATGAGTGATTGTCACTAGTCACCTCTACTTTGGCAGGTTCACCCCTGTTGTTTTTCTTTGTCTATATTTTATACGGGGTATTAGCGGGATTGAATCGATTCATTCAAACTCTCGATCATCGAGTCGGTTCAATCAAGAAGGAAGCTCGTCACCAATCAAGATGGCTGAGAAGACCTTTACTTGGAGTTCTCTGCTCCAACAATAGAGAACATCCGCACTTGGTCCAAAGAATACACACTAATATGGAGTTTGAGATCAAGCCAAGTCTCATCAACATGGTGCAAGCTATCCAATTCAGTGGAAAGTTACATGAAGATGCAAGTACACATTTACAAGACTTCATGGAGATTGGAAACACCATCGCCATAGATGGAGTTAAAGAAGACCTTATACTTCTTCGCCTCTTTCCATTCTCACTAGTGGGAAGAGCGAAGCAGTGGTTCTATGCAAATAAAGAAGATATCAATACATGGGCGAAGTGTTCCAAGGCCTTTCTAGCAAAATTCTTCCCAATAGGCAAGACAAATGCCTTAAGAGGAAAGATTACCAACTTCCAACAGCAGAAGATGGAGACCATGTCAGAAGCATGGGAGCGTTTGTAAGGATATATCCAAGATTGTCCCCATCATGGAATGGAAGAATGGTTACTCATGCAAGGTTTCTATCACGGATGAACTCTGAAGACGCGTGAGCACCTAGACGCAACTGCTGAAGGATCATTCTTATCACTCACTCTTGGGAGAGCTAAAAGACTCATGGAGAAGATAGCAGATAATCAAAGCAGGTCCCAAGACAACATTCAAAATTGTCACCAGAGTGAAGAAGCAATTGAAGAAGTGAATGCATTATCAACCAAGATGGATACCTTACTCCATTGGCTTGACCAGAGGGCCAAGTACAAGGAAGATCAAAGAGCAATTGAAGCAACATATAAGCAGAATTCAAGTCCCGTCGTGAGAAAGGTACCACATTGGGTGCAATCATCAATTAAGCAAGATACACAGTTAGGTAATTATGCAAAGCAACCTACTTTAAGAGAGTTGGTCCTACAACAGTCCAAGATCAACTCATCTTTGGAGGATAGGTTTGCTGCTAATGACAAAATCTTGGAAAATTTAAGCATTAAAATGGATAGTTTCTCCTCTGCCATTAATGACCAACTAGAGTTCAATAAGAAGATAGAAGAAAAGATAGCAAAGTTAGCCGTTGCATTGCCTGTTGCCACTAACCCTGAGCAGGTGAGATCTATTACTACAAGAAGAGGGAGTTCCACTAGAGATCCTCCCTATCCAAAAGGGGCAAAAAGGCCGGCCCATGCTACCACCGAAAGGGCGTAAGAAGAAGAGAACTTCCAACCTGGGTTAGTAGAACTACCGCAGGCGTACAAGATCGGGAAGCAAGACAACAATTTCGAGATACAAACTACCTACCGTTCCCTCGAAGGAAGAGAGGACCACAACAAACGAGATGAGCGGTTTGGTAAGTTCGTGGAGGTAATTCAAAAGTTATATGTCAATATACCTCTGTGGATGCCATACGGTCCCCACTTATGCCAAGTACATAAGAGATATTCTTAACAAGAAGAGACCACGCCATCCAATGAAGTGATCAAGCTAACCGAAGAATGTAGTGCGGCCATCCTCAACCAACTACCGAGAAAGAAGAAAGATCCAGGATGTCCCACTATCGATCGCACAATTGGAGATCAATATTTCAATAATGCACTCTGCGATCTTGGAGCAAGTGTCAGTGTGATGCCCGCAGCAGTTTACTACAAGCTCAACCACACTGCACTTGAGCCAACATCAATGTGTCTACAACTAGCCGACCAATCAGTCCGCTATCCGTTGGGCATTGCTGAAAATATTCCAGTCAAGATAAGAGAATTCTTCGTGCCAGTAGACTTTGTAGTACTAGATATGCATCCAGACTCAAAGGTGTCACTCATACTTGGAAGACCTTTCTTGAGTATCGCCAATGCACACATTGATGTCGGGAAGGGAGAAATCAAGTTCACTATAAATGGGCAAGAAGAGCAATTCGCATTCAAGTCAAAACAAGAGCTCAATAAATCCGCAAAGATGGTAGAAGAAGATGAGACAATACAACCACCAGAGGCAGAGGGTGCATCTATGGGAACATCAGCGGAATAAATATTTTGGAAGGTCCAATTCGGAGGACTTTTAAAAAATCCGAATCCTCGCCGGAAGGTAACTCGGTATTTATCCGCATTTTAAATTTGCATCTCTTAGACATATTTATTTCTAGCACTGCATTATAAAAATTCTACACCCCATATAAATAATTTTACGGTGTGTGACAACCCGTCAAAAATATTTTATCGTGGTGGCACAAAAAACTTATCATTTCATGCATTTAAATTAGTTTACCTTCACTTAAATTTCTGCATTAGTTATAATTTTTCTGCATGGCATTTAGTGCTTGGTGGGTCCCTCACCATGGGTCCCACATGTCATAGACTACACCTCACATACATCAAATCACATAATTTCATCCACTTCCACTCACCTCCACTCTCCTCTCTTTTCCACCGCCAAAACCACTCAACCGACCAAAATTTCTGGATGGAGGAAAGATCACGCAATAGCATGTGAAGTGGCAGCCACATTGGCCAACTTGGTGGGGCGGCCGACCCCACCATTGGGGCGGCCGACTCCCCCTCTCCTCCTCTATAAATAGGCCTCCTCCCATGGCTTCCATGCACCACCCACACTCCAGAATTTTAGCCAAACCTTCTGCTCTCGACTTCGTGTTTCCTGGAGAGAGTTAGAGAGAAGAGGAGAAGAGTAGGAAGAGAGAAGAAGTGAGAAGAGTGAGCAAGAGTTTAGTAGCAAGTGAAGGGAAGGGATAGTGCTGAGTAGATCATCACAAAATTAGTGGAGATGTTGTCCAATTAGGATAAAGAAAAGATAAAATCAAGGGGAGGTTCTCATCAAAATCAAGACCGAAAGTTTAGAACTTCTTGTCATGAAGAACGACTAACCTCTGGACCACTGACTCTGGACGACTAACCACTGACTTTGTGCTAATCCTTCTCTCCACCAGTGTTTGTTTTTGTTTGTTTTGAGAAAACTTGCAGGATGAAGGGCGTCTTCCAGGGGATCTCGGGAACCTTCAGGAAAATCAGGACAAGAAGTGCATCCCGCCAGAACTCGGTGGTTGGTTCCGACATGAGTGTCGACCCACCACCGGCAGCACTGCGCAGCACACCGTAGCGGCACTCGCACCACTACCGGCATCTTAGAGAGTCCTCATGAGAACATCCGACCTCGCCCTGAGAACTGCCCCAGAGAAGGAGATATACAAGAAGCTCAAGAACAAGCATTTCATCCACACGCCAGTCATCGATCCGACACTTCTGCTACAGACAGGTATGGCTCAAGAATTCGATACAATTTTTCCACTAGTTGGTTGGACTTCCTTTGCAAACCTCACTGAGAAGGGGATTAGGCTCTTGACCATAGAATTCCTTAGCACCCTTCGATACACGGACAATGGAGTTTATTTTAGAATGTTTGCTCTGGAATATTCTGTCTCTTGGAGAAACCTTAGTGACCTTCTAGGTTTCCCTCAAGATGCTGTCATAGACTTAAATGCAGCACTAGGTGATTTTGATGCGCATAGGTTTTGGAGCAGCATTTCTAAAGCACCTTACCACATAGCACACCGCACCGCAGACATAGAGCATCCTACGCTTAGATTTTTGCATCGTTGGATAGGAGCCACCTTTTTCCTACGATATGACGAAAGCAAGATCGGAATAGCCGACTTGCGATTCTTTGTACGCGGTGTCAAGAAACGAGAAAGTGTCTCCCGTCCACCTCTTAGTGAACCATTGGATGAGTGTCCCCGGTTACAAAGTAGGAAGTGTGGCTATCTGCTCGCTTATCACTCGCATTGCCACAAGCTTGAAGTTATTAGAGGGAGCTACTTTTGAGTACATTGAACATCATAGAGAATTTTATGACCTCTACACTTTTGGCCAAGGTCACTTATCGAAAAAAGTGAATGATGTTTATTACGCAAAATATGGTGAAGCTGCGATCCGGTTACCTAACCCGGAACTGGCTTTGTATTATGTGCAAAACTATCATGTTGAGTTGCGAAGTGTAACTGAATGAGAGAGCACGTCGAAGAGTTCGCTCGGAGAGGGTGACAGAAATCGTGAACCCATTTGGCGTGGTGCCGAAACCGCCCAGAAGAACCAAGCACATGCCGGTTTCAATGAGTGGAATGTACCTCAGCACCACTCACTAAACTCATGGGTGTACCCACCACAAAGCCAACCACATCAACCATTCTATGGTTTCTACCCACCTTACAACACCCCGGGAACATCGAGTCGGGACCCTCACGGCCACCAAGATACTCTTATGACCCCTTTGGTACCACTGATGAAGAAGAAGAACCCCACCAAGATTTTGAGCCACGTCGCCACTCCGATGCCACTAGTTTCATTTTCACCCAGCAGCACTATGATGAACAAGTAGCCTTCTAGCACAACACCACTGCCACTCTGAATCACCATGATCAGAGGTGGAATGACCAGCTCCAGTGGAACCAGAACACCACCCAGACATTAGGCACCATTCAAGAGAACCAGGAAGAAGCCGCCTCCATGTTGCACGGCTTGGTGGACCTGTTGCACATCCACTATCCACCACCACCGCCGCAAGGCTAGCTTGGGGGAGGACCCCCATTATCAAGATAAGTATTTCTTTCCTTTTGTTTCAGTTTGTTTGTTTTCAGCTTGTTTGTTTTTCAGTTTGTTTTATGTATAAAAAAAATCAGAAAAACTAGAAAAACCCAATAAAAATTTTTGCTTGCTGTTTCAAGAAGTTTGTTTAGTTTGCTTTCTTTAAGTGTGTTTGTTTACACTTCTAGTTGCCTCAAGATGAAAACCAAATAAAAAGAGTGTGCAAGTTTATCTTCAATTCAGTTTGCTATAAATAAAATTGTGTAGACTTGAGGATTGCATGATGGAAATGATGAATAGTTGCTCTGCTCTAATTCTTGCAAGTACCTAGCTTTAAATTTGAGTTCTCCCAAGATTAGATACACTGTTTGACAACTGGATTTACTCTACACCTGAAACCTGTGGGAGTGTATGCTTAAACTAAGTCTAGGTAGTTGACGGACATGATATGATGATAGTCTGAGCTGCTGTTCATTGTGTTCCAAAGTGCCACTAAATTCTGGAGATTTGATTGTGAAAGTTATAAATGTTTTATGATGAGTTCCTTATATGACAGAGAGTTAAAATTCCTACCACAGCCAAAACTTGATCATTAGAATAGGAAGCCTCCTCATTTGTTTAGGGCTCATGCTGTCGGCTGTGTTGTATCCTTATGAACTCATCATACAGCTAAATCTTGGTTTCACACTCACATTCACCCATGCTACTTCTACCCTGGAAGTACGCACCACATAAAGCCTATCATTCATCAAAATTGTTCTACTCTTACACTGAGAGTGAACACCCAAAAAAAATATATTCCCCTGTTCATTTGCTAGCCACTTATCCAAAATCAATGCTCCAAGTGTTCCATTTGTTCCCGATGAGAAGTTGTCAAGATTGAGAAGTGTTCCATTCAAGAAGTATTCCATTTTTGGGCTGCAAGAATTATTTAAAAAAAAAAGAAAAAAAAAGAAAGATTTATGAGCCCAGTCTTTTGTCAAGTTTTCCAAGTTCCAAGAAGTTCAAGTGTTCAAGTTTTCAAGTTCAATTTGCAAGAAGATTCAAGTGTGAAGAAGTTCCAAGTTTATCCAAATAAAGGAGCATTGATAAATTCCTTTGTGCACCCCTTCTCCTCCCACAAATATTTCTCTCCATTTTTCATCATCCACATATATATAACCACACATGCACACACCAATGATTGGTTGTATGTTGAGTTCCTTCGGATCCATGGTTCGATCATGCCAATGCATTAGTTCTCCACACCTATGAGCTCCACATAAGCCTTTTATTAGAATAGGGTGAGAGAGAGAGAGAGTGAAGGCTCATCTATATATGCCTTGAACCACAAATACCACATATTCGAGAGTAAGAGAAAGGCATACCTCCTTTCAATGCCTTAGAGAGGATCCAAAAATACCACATATTGAGAGATTTGAAAGGGTTGTATTAAGGAACTCGAGTTTTATTGAAAATCTTGTAAAAACTCCGAACGTAGGTGGAACAACGAGAACATGAGACAACAATGCTTGACTTAATTGTTACGTCTTTCAACTACTCAAGACCCAAGTGCGGTAAAAGCCCCATGGTTGAAAGAAACATGAGTAAGTTTGGGAGTTATGATAGTTCACTCTAGTCTCGGGATGAATTCTTGTTTAGAGCATGTGTGTTTGTAAAGTATGAAAGCATTGCGGCAACTCCCGATCCATCTTACGTAGCTATTTGCTCGGGGACGAGCAAAGGGTAAGCTTGGGGGAGTTTGTTGACGGTTGTTAATGATCAATTTTATATGTCAATCGAGAGAGAGAAAGAGGGGTATAATCTGTTCACCACCATAGACTTAGGGTTTAAACCGACCAGATTCCACGAGTTTTGGTGAATATGTGTTTTCGGGGATTATCGGAAAACATCCAAGGAGGCCCACATGTCATGATTACATAGAGAGAAAGACCGAACGGGTAAAATTGTATACTCTAGAAGACTCCAGAAGACGACACCTGAAAGCAGGGGCCCACCTGGCATTGGCCAGGGTCGGCCGACTCCCTCCTTGGGTCGGCCGACTGCCCACCTCCACCAATCAGGTGGAGGCTCGCGGATCCTGCCTCCACCGACCTTGAGGAGTAATATTTATCATCCGTTTAGGTCGGTTTGATCCGATGGCTGTGGTGCATCCTAGGGGGCTATATATTCAGAGCCCCTGGCCCCGGGCGAAACCCTAATTCATTCAAGAATTCATTCTTCGAGGTAGCCATCAAGGCAAAGCCGGGTTTAGAGAGAGATCTCCACCGAGAGAATTAGAATAGCTACTCTAGATCTTCAAGTTCTACATAGGTTTAGACTAGATAGAGGAAGAATCGGGCGCTGTGCTCGGAATTCCGGATCTTCATCATCGAATTGGTATTATCTTGTATCTATTCTTGTGACTTTATTCTAAATATCAATATGTTTCTATTTATTATGTTCCTAGTTTATTCTAGTTCTACATTTGATATGGTTATGATTGGTAATAAGTTTATGTATATGTTTGCAAAGCGCTTAGCTCTCTTCCCGGGAGGGTTAGGTGGTAGATTTCATGTAAGCATGGTGCTTAGATGCCGTTTACCTGCAAATGCACCCTATTGGCCGGGTCGTGTGGTAGATCGCGGAAGTGACAGTTCCGTTGAGTCCTTTGTATTCCATCCCCCGTTGGTAGGTCTAGCAGAACCAAAGTTGCGTAGTAAGTCCTGCTATATCTTGGCTTGTTATAGCAATGATCCTTATACATAGATGAAGAGTCTTTTGTGCTGTATATGATAGTGTAGAGTTGGAGTAGATGAATGACTTAGTAGATTAGAACCTACCTAGGATTTCTATTTCTTGTGCTAATCAGATGTCAACCTACCTTATCTTGAGTAGTCTATATCTAATCTCTGTGTGATTTATACCCTGAGCTTATTACTTTATATTCCCTTATTTATCATGGTTTACCCCTCTGCCAAAGTATGTGACAGTGCAATCAATCAATCATAAGTCCTTAGTTCTTTCCTTTGAGCTAAATATAAATAACGATACCTGGAATACTTCCTGGTAAAATGCTACGATGGTGTATTATCTGTTCGCTTGCGGATCCCATATTTTTCTTGATTAGAGGAGCAGTTTCTATACCAACACTTCTGGCGCCATGCTAGGGATGACAACTTAGCGTGAGTGGTGTTAGAAGTGTCAATAGTGGGGCCCTTGATTTTTTTGTCATCTGATTCCTTCGGTCACGACGAATAGATATCAGCTCGACCGAGCCGTACTCTATGGCCTAGCGCTCGTCGCCTTGATAGGTGTGGGCCGTGACCAATGGACGTTTGCAATCGTAAGTGAACATCGGACGCGACCATACATAGCGGCGCCTCTACACCTACCCGTGTGGTCTACACATGCCATATTTTCCGCATAAAACTTCGTTTTGGGCTTGTAGGTACTTTTAAATAGCCAAGCCATAGTAATTTTTGCATGTTGCCAAACCATGGTAAATTTCCACGGATGGAGTTTCCCTACTAGTGCGAGTACGAACCATTTTTACATTTTTATGTGGTGGGGCCCTCAATTTTTTTGTCATCTGGTTCCTTCGGTCACGACGAATAGATATTAGCTCGACCGAGCCGTACTCTACGGCCTAGCGCTCGTCGCCCTAATAGGTGTGGGCCGTGACCAATGGACGTTTGCAATCGTAGGTGAACATCGGACGTGACCATACATAGCGGCGCCCCTACACCTACCCGTGTGGTCCACACATGCCATATTTCCGCATAAAACGTCGTTTTGGGCTTGTAGGTACTTTTGCATAGCCAAGCCATAGTAATTTTTGCACGTTGCCAAACCATGGTAAATTTCCACGGATGGAGTTTCCCTACTAGTGCGAGTATGAACCATTTTTATATTTTTATGTGGTGGGGCATCTGGTTCCTTCGGTCACGACGAATAGATATCAGCTCGACCGAGCCGTACTCTACGGCCTAGCGCTCGTCACCCTGATAGGTGTGGGCCGTGACCAATGGACATTTGCAATCATAAGTGAACATCGGACGCGACCATACATAGCGGCGCCCCTACACCTACCCGTGTGGGCCACACATGCCATATTTTCCGCATAGAACGTCGTTTTGGGCTTGTAGGTACTTTTGCATAGCCAAGCCAAAGTAATTTTTGCACGTTGCCAAACCATGGTAAATTTCCACGGATGGAGTTTCCCTACTAGTGCGAGTACGAACCATTTTTACATTTTTATGTGGTGGGGCCCTCGATTTTTTTGTCATCTGGTTCCTTCGGTCACGACGAATAGATATCAGCTCGACCGAGCCGTACTCTACGGCCTAGCGCTCGTTGCCCTAATAGGTGTGGGCCGTGACCAATGGACGTTTGCAATCGTAAGTGAACATCGGACGCGACCATACATAGCGGCGCCCCTACACCTACTCGTGTGGTCCACGAGATGCCATATTTTCCGCATAAAAAACGTCATTTTGGGCTTGTAGGTACTTTTGCATAGCCAAGCCATAGTAATTTTTTCACGTTGCCAAACCATGGTAAATTTCCACGGATGGAGTTTCCCTACTAGTGCGAGTACGAACCATTTTTACATTTTTATGTGGTGGGGCCCTCGATTTTTTTGTCATCTGGTTCCTTCGGTCACGACGAATAGATATCAGCTCGACCGAGCCGTACTCTACGGCCTAGCGCTCATCGCCCTAATAGGTGTGGGCCGTGACCAATGGACGTTTGCAATCGTAAGTGAACATCGGACGCGACCATACATAGCGGCGCCCCTACACCTACCCGTGTGGTCCACACATGCCATATTTCCGCATAAAACGTCGTTTTGGGCTTGTAGGTACTTTTGCATAGCCAAGCCATAGTAATTTTTACGTTACCAAACCATGGTAAATTTCCATGGATGGAGTTTCCCTACTAGTGCGAGTACGAACCATTTTTATATTTTTATGTGGTGGGGCATCTGGTTCCTTCGGTCACGACGAATAGATATCAGCTCGACCGAGCCGTACTCTATGGCCTAGCGCTCGTCACCCTAATAGGTGTGGGCCATGACCAATGGACATTTGCAATCGTAAGTGAACATCGGACGCGACCATACATAGCGGCGCCCCTACACCTACCCGTGTGGTCCACACATGCCATATTTTCCGCATAAAACGTCATTTTGGGCTTGTAGGTACTTTTGCATAGCCAAGCCAAAGTAATTTTTGCACGTTGCCAAACCATGGTAAATTTTCACGGATGGAGTTTCCCTACTAGTGCGAGTACGAACCATTTTTACATTTTTATGTGGTGGGGCCCTCGATTTTTTTGTCATCTGGTTCCTTCGGTCACGACGAATAGATATCAGCTCGACCGAGCCGTACTCTACGGCCTAGCGCTCGTTGCCCTAATAGGTGTGGGCCGTGACCAATGGACGTTTGCAATCGTAAGTGAACATCGAACGCGACCATACATAGCGGCGCCCCTACACCTACTCGTGTGGTCCACAGATGCCATATTTTCCGCATAAAACATCATTTTGGGCTTGTAGGTACTTTTGCATAGCCAAGCCATAGTAATTTTTTCACGTTGCCAAACCATGGTAAATTTCCACGGACAGAGTTTCCCTACTAGTGCGAGTACGAACCATTTTTACATTTTTATGTGGTGGGGCCCTCAATTTTTTTGTCATCTGGTTCCTTCGGTCACGACGAATAGATATCAGCTCGACCGAGCCGTACTCTACGGCCTAGCGCTCATCGCCCTAATAGGTGTGGGCCATGACCAATGGACGTTTGCAATCGTAAGTGAACATCGGACGCGACCATACATAGCGGCGCCCCTACACCTACCCGTGTGGTCCACACATGCCATATTTCCGCATAAAACGTCGTTTTGGGCTTGTAGGTACTTTTGCATAGCCAAGCCATAGTAATTTTTGTACGTTACCAAACCATGGTAAATTTCCATGGATGGAGTTTCCCTACTAGTGCGAGTACGAACCATTTTTATATTTTTATGTGGTGGGGCATCTGGTTCCTTCGGTCACGACGAATAGATATCAGCTCGACCGAGCCGTACTCTATGGCCTAGCGCTCGTCACCCTAATAGGTGTGGGCCATGACCAATGGACATTTGCAATCGTAAGTGAACATCGGACGCGACCATACATAGCGGCGCCCTACACCTACCCGTGTGGTCCACACATGCCATATTTTCCGCATAAAACGTCATTTTGGGCTTGTAGGTACTTTTGCATAGCCAAGCCAAAGTAATTTTTGCACGTTGCCAAACCATGGTAAATTTTCACGGATGGAGTTTCCCTACTAGTGCGAGTACGAACCATTTTTACATTTTTATGTGGTGGGGCCCTCGATTTTTTTGTCATCTGGTTCCTTCGGTCACGACGAATAGATATCAGCTCGACCGAGCCGTACTCTACGGCCTAGCGCTCGTCGCCCTAATAGGTGTGGGCCGTGACCAATTGACGTTTGCAATCGTAAGTGAACATCGGACGTGACCATACATAGCGGCGCCCCTACACCTACCCGTGTGGTCCACACATGCCATATTTCCGCATAAAACGTCGTTTTGGGCTTGTAGGTACTTTTGCATAGCCAAGCCATAGTAATTTTTGCACGTTGCCAAACCATGGTAAATTTCCACGGATGGAGTTTCCCTACTAGTGCGAGTATGAACCATTTTTATATTTTTATGTGGTGGGGCATCTTTTTGTTCCCTTCGGTCCACGACGAATAGATATCGCTCGACCGAGCCGTACTCTACGGCCTAGCGCTCGTCACCCTGATAGGTGTGGGCCGTGACCAATGGACATTTGCAATCGTAAGTGAACATCGGACGCGACCATACATAGCGGCGCCCCTACACCTACCCGTGTGGGCCACACATGCCATATTTTCCGCATAGAACGTCGTTTTGGGCTTGTAGGTACTTTTGCATAGCCAAGCCAAAGTAATTTTTGCACGTTGCCAAACCATGGTAAATTTCCACGGATGGAGTTTCCCTACTAGTGCGAGTACGAACCATTTTTACATTTTTATGTGGTGGGGCCCTCGATTTTTTTGTCATCTGGTTCCTTCGGTCACGACGAATAGATATCAGCTCGACCGAGCCGTACTCTACGGCCTAGCGCTCGTTGCCCTAATAGGTGTGGGCCGTGACCAATGGACGTTTGCAATCGTAAGTGAACATCGGACGCGACCATACATAGCGGCGCCCCTACACCTACTCGTGTGGTCCACGAGATGCCATATTTTCCGCATAAAACGTCATTTTGGGCTTGTAGGTACTTTTGCATAGCCAAGCCATAGTAATTTTTTCACGTTACCAAACCATGGTAAATTTCCACGGATGGAGTTTCCCTACTAGTGCGAGTACGAACCATTTTTACATTTTTATGTGGTGGGGCCCTCGATTTTTTTGTCATCTGGTTCCTTCGGTCACGACGAATAGATATCAGCTCGACCGAGCCGTACTCTACGGCCTAGCGCTCATCGCCCTAATTGGTGTGGGCCGTGACCAATGGACGTTTGCAATCGTAAGTGAACATCGGACGCGACCATACATAGCGGCGCCCCTACACCTACCCGTGTGGTCCACACATGCCATATTTCCGCATAAAACGTCGTTTTGGGCTTGTAGGTACTTTTGCGTAGCCAAGCCATAGTAATTTTTGTACGTTACCAAACCATGGTAAATTTCCATGGATGGAGTTTCCCTACTAGTGCGAGTACGAACCATTTTTATATTTTTATGTGGTGGGGCATCTGGTTCCTTCGGTCACGACGAATAGATATCAGCTCGACCGAGCCGTACTCTACGGCCTAGCGCTCGTCACCCTGATAGGTGTGGGCCGTGACCAATGGACATTTGCAATCGTAAGTGAACATCGGACGTGACCATACATAGCGGCGCCCCTACACCTACCCGTGTGGTCCACACATGCCATATTTTCCGCATAGAACGTCGTTTTGGGCTTGTAGGTACTTTTGCATAGCCAAGCCAAAGTAATTTTTGCACGTTGCCAAACCATGGTAAATTTCCACGGATGGAGTTTCCCTACTAGTGCGAGTACGAACCATTTTTACATTTTTATGTGGTGGGGCCCTTGATTTTTTTGTCATCTGGTTCCTTCGGTCACGACGAATAGATATCAGCTCGACCGAGCCGTACTCTACGGCCTAGCGCTCGTTGCCCTAATAGGTGTGGGCCGTGACCAATGGACGTTTGCAATCGTAAGTGAACATCGGACGCGACCATACATAGCGGCGCCCCTACACCTACTCGTGTGGTCCACAGATGCCATATTTTCCGCATAAAACGTCATTTTGGGCTTGTAGGTACTTTTGCATAGCCAAGCCATAGTAATTTTTTCACGTTGCCAAACCATGGTAAATTTCCACGGATGGAGTTTCCCTACTAGTGCGAGTATGAACCATTTTTACATTTTTATGTGGTGGGGCCCTCGATTTTTTTGTCATCTGGTTCCTTCGGTCACGACGAATAGATATCAGCTCGACCGAGCCGTACTCTACGGCCTAGCGCTCATCGCCCTAATTGGTGTGGGCCGTGACCAATGGACGTTTGCAATCGTAAGTGAACATCGGACGCGACCATACATAGCGGCGCCCCTACACCTACCCGTGTGGTCCACACATGCCATATTTCCGCATAAAACGTCGTTTTGGGCTTGTAGGTACTTTTGCGTAGCCAAGCCATAGTAATTTTTGTACGTTACCAAACCATGGTAAATTTCCATGGATGGAGTTTCCCTACTAGTGCGAGTACGAACCATTTTTATATTTTTATGTGGTGGGGCCCTCATTTTTTTTGTCATCTGGTTCCTTCGGTCACGACGAATAGATATCAGCTCGACCGAGCCGTACTCTATGGCCTAGCGCTCGTCACCCTGATAGGTGTGGGCCATGACCAATGGACATTTGCAATCGTAAGTGAACATCGGACGCGACCATACATAGGGCGCCCTACACCTACCCGTGTGGTCCACACATGCCATATTTTCCGCATAAAACGTCATTTTGGGCTTGTAGGTACTTTTGCATAGCCAAGCCAAAGTAATTTTTGCACGTTGCCAAACCATGGTAAATTTTCACGGATGGAGTTTCCCTACTAGTGCGAGTACGAACCATTTTTACATTTTTATGTGGTGGGGCCCTCGATTTTTTTGTCATCGGTTCCTTCGGTCACGACGAATAGATATCGCTCGACCGAGCCGTACTCTACGGCCTAGCGCTCGTCGCCCTAATAGGTGTGGGCCGTGACCAATGGACGTTTGCAATCGTAAGTGAACATCGGACGCGACCATACATAGCGGCGCCCCTACACCTACCCGTGTGGTCCACACATGCCATATTTTCCACATAAAACGTCATTTTGGGCTTGTAGGTACTTTTGCATAGCCAAGCCAAAGTAATTTTTGCACGTTGCCAAACCATGGTAAATTTCCACGGATGGAGTTTCCCTACTAATGCGAGTATGAACCATTTTTACATTTTTATGTGGTGGGGCATCTGGTTCCTTCAGTCACGACGAATAGATATCAGCTCGACCGAGCCGTACTCTACGGCCTAGCGCTCGTCACCCTGATAGGTGTGGGCCATGACCAATGGACATTTGCAATCGTAAGTGAACATCGGACGCGACCATACATAGCGGCGCCCCTACACCTACCCGTGTGGTCCACACATGCCATATTTTCCGCATAAAACGTCGTTTTGGGCTTGTAGGTACTTTTGCATAGCCAAGCCAAAGTAATTTTTGCACGTTGCCAAACCATGGTAAATTTCCACGGATGGAGTTTCCCTACTAGTGCGAGTACGAACCATTTTTACATTTTTATGTGGTGGGGCCCTCAATTTTTTTGTCATCTGGTTCCTTCGGTCACGACGAATAGATATCAGCTCGACCGAGCCGTACTCTACGGCCTAGCGCTCGTTGCCCTAATAGGTGTGGGCCGTGACCAATGGACGTTTGCAATCGTAAGTGAACATCGGACGTGACCATACATAGCGGCGCCCCTACACCTACTCGTGTGGTCCACACATGCCATATTTTCCGCATAAAACGTCATTTTGGGCTTGTAGGTACTTTTGCATAGCCAAGCCATAGTAATTTTTGCACGTTGCCAAACCATGGTAAATTTCCACGGATGGAGTTTCCCTACTAGTGCGAGTATGAACCATTTTTACATTTTTATGTGGTGGGGCCCTCGATTTTTTTGTCATCCGGTTCCTTCGGTCACGACGAATAGATATCGGCTCGGCCAGAGCCGTACTCTACGGCCTAGCGCTCATCGCCCTAATAGGTGTGGGCCGTGACCAATGGACGTTTGCAATCGTAAGTGAACATCGGACGCGACCATACATAGCGGCGCCCCTACACCTACCCGTGTGGTCCACACATGCCATATTTCCGCATAAAACGTCGTTTTGGGCTTGTAGGTACTTTTGCATAGCCAAGCCATAGTAATTTTTGTACGTTACCAAACCATGGTAAATTTCCATGGATGGAGTTTCCCTACTAGTGCGAGTACGAACCATTTTTACATTTTTATGTGGTGGGGCATCGATTTTTTTGTCATCCGGTTCCTTCGGTCACGACGAATAGATATCGCTCGACCGAGCCGTACTCTATGGCCTAGCGCTCGTCGCCCGATAGGTGTGGGCCATGACCAATGGACATTTGCAATCGTAAGTGAACATCGGACGCGACCATACATAGCGGCGCCCCTACACCTACCCGTGTGGTCCACACATGCCATATTTTCCGCATAAAACGTCATTTTGGGCTTGTAGGTACTTTTGCATAGCCAAGCCAAAGTAATTTTTGCACGTTGCCAAACCATGGTAAATTTCCACGGATGGAGTTTCCCTACTAGTGCGAGTACGAACCATTTTTACATTTTTATGTGGTGGGGCCCTCGATTTTTTTGTCATCTGGTTCCTTCGGTCACGACGAATAGATATCAGCTCGACCGAGCCGTACTCTACGGCCTAGCGCTCGTCGCCCTAATAGGTGTGGGCCGTGACCAATGGACGTTTGCAATCGTAAGTGAACATCGGACGCGACCATACATAGCGGCGCCCTACACCTACCCGTGTGGTCCACACATGCCATATTTTCCGCATAAAACGTCATTTTGGGCTTGTAGGTACTTTTGCATAGCCAAGCCAAAGTAATTTTTGCACGTTGCCAAACCATGGTAAATTTCCACGGATGGAGTTTCCCTACTAGTGCGAGTATGAACCATTTTTACATTTTTATGTGGTGGGGCCCTCATTTTTTTCATCCGGTTCCTTCGGTCACGACGAATAGATATCAGCTCGACCGAGCCGTACTCTACGGCCTAGCGCTCGTCGCCCTAATAGGTGTGGGCCGTGACCAATGGACATTTGCAATCGTAAGTGAACATCGGATGCGACCATACATAGCGGCGCCCCTACACCTACCCGTGTGGTCCACACATGCCATATTTTCCGCATAAAACGTCGTTTTGGGCTTGTAGGTACTTTTGCATAGCCAAGCCATAGTAATTTTTGCACGTTGCCAAACCATGGTAAATTTCCACGGATGGAGTTTCCCTACTAGTGCGAGTACGAACCATTTTTACATTTTTATGTGGTGGGGCCCTCGATTTTTTTGTCATCTGGTTCCTTCGGTCACGACGAATAGATATCAGCTCGACCGAGCCGTACTCTACGGCCTAGCGCTCGTTGCCCTAATAGGTGTGGGCCGTGACCAATGGACGTTTGCAATCGTAAGTGAACATCGGACGCGACCATACATAGCGGCGCCCCTACACCTACCCGTGTGGTCCACACATGCCATATTTTCCGCATAAAACGTCATTTTGGGCTTGTAGGTACTTTTGCATAGCCAAGCCATAGTAATTTTTGCACGTTGCCAAACCATGGTAAATTTCCACGGATGGAGTTTCCCTACTAGTGCGAGTACGAACCATTTTTACATTTTTATGTGGTGGGGCCCTCGATTTTTTTGTCATCTGGTTCCTTCGGTCACGACGAATAGATATCAGCTCGACGGAGCCGTACTCTACGGCCTAGCGCTCATCGCCCTAATAGGTGTGGGCCATGACCAATGGACGTTTGCAATCGTAAGTGAACATCGGACGCGACCATACATAGCGGCGCCCCTACACCTACCCGTGTGGTCCACACATGCCATATTTTCCGCATAAAACGTCGTTTTGGGCTTGTAGGTACTTTTGCATAGCCAAGCCATAGTAATTTTTGCACGTTGCCAAACCATGGTAAATTTCCATGGATGGAGTTTCCCTACTAGTGCGAGTA
The DNA here is from genome assembly GCA_018135685.1 of Themeda triandra. Classification (NCBI taxonomy): domain Eukaryota; kingdom Viridiplantae; phylum Streptophyta; class Magnoliopsida; order Poales; family Poaceae; genus Themeda; species Themeda triandra. The sequence continues at coordinate 39,219 of JAENPR010001727.1, read as the reverse complement.
CGAACCATTTTTACATTTTTATGTGGTGGGGCCCTTGATTTTTTTGTCATCTGGTTCCTTCGGTCACGACGAATAGATATCAGCTCGACCGAGCCGTACTCTACGGCCTAGCGCTCGTCGCCCTAATAGGTGTGGGCCGTGACCAATGGACATTTGCAATCGTAAGTGAACATCGGACGCGACCATACATAGCGGCGCCCCTACACCTACCCGTGTGGTCCACACATGCCATATTTTCCGCATAAAACGTCGTTTTGGGCTTGTAGGTACTTTTGCATAGCCAAGCCATAGTAATTTTTGCACGTTGCCAAACCATGGTAAATTTCCACGGATGGAGTTTCCCTACTAGTGCGAGTACGAACCATTTTTACATTTTTATGTGGTGGGGCCCTCGATTTTTTTGTCATCTGGTTCCTTCGGTCACGACGAATAGATATCAGCTCGACCGAGCCGTACTCTGGCCTAGCGCTCGTCGCCCTAATAGGTGTGGGCCGTGACCAATGGATGTTTGCAATCGTAAGTGAACATCGGACATGACCATACATAGCGGCGCCCCTACACCTACCCGTGTGGTCCACACATGCCATATTTTCCGCATAAAACGTCATTTTGGGCTTGTAGGTACTTTTGCATAGCCAAGCCATAGTAATTTTTGCACGTTGCCAAACCATGGTAAATTTCCACGGATGGAGTTTCCCTACTAGTGCGAGTACGAACCATTTTTACATTTTTATGTGGTGGGGCCCTCGATTTTTTTGTCATCGGTTCCTTCGGTCACGACGAATAGATATCGGCTCGACCGAGCCGTACTCTACGGCCTAGCGCTCATCGCCCTAATAGGTGTGGGCCGTGACCAATGGACGTTTGCAATCGTAAGTGAACATCGGATGCGACCATACATAGCGGCGCCCTACACCTACCCGTGTGGTCCACACATGCCATATTTTCCGCATAAAACATCATTTTGGGCTTGTAGGTACTTTTGCATAGCCAAGCCATAGTAATTTTTGCACGTTGCCAAACCATGGTAAATTTCCACGGATGGAGTTTCCCTACTAGTGCGAGTACGAACCATTTTTACATTTTTATGTGGTGGGGCCCTTGATTTTTTTGTCATCTGGTTCCTTCGGTCACGACGAATAGATATCCGCTCGACCGAGCAGTACTCTATGGCCTAGCGCTCGTCGCCCTAATAGGTGTGGGCCGTGACCAATGGACATTTGCAATCATAAGTGAACATCGGACGCGACCATACATAGCGGCGCCCCTACACCTACCCGTGTGGTCCACACATGCCATATTTTTCGCATAAAACGTCATTTTGGGCTTGTAGGTACTTTTGCATAGCCATACCAAAGTAATTTTTGCACGTTGCCAAACCATGGTAAATTTCCACAGATGGAGTTTCCCTACTAGTGCGAGTACGAACCATTTTTACATTTTTATGTGGTGGGGCCCTCATTTTTTTTGTCATCTGGTTCCTTCGGTCACGACGAATAGATATCAGCTCGACCGAGCCGTACTCTACGGCCTAGCGCTCGTCGCCCTGATAGGTGTGGGCCGTGACCAATGGAGTTTGCAATCGTAAGTGAACATCGGACATGACCGTACATAGCGGCGGCCCTACACCTACCCGTGTGGTTCACACATGCCATATTTTCCGCATAAAACGTCGTTTTGGGCTTGTAGGTACTTTTGCATACCCATGCCAAAGTAATTTTTGCACTTTGCCAAACCATGGTAAATTTCCACGGATGGAGTTTCCCTACTAGTGCGAGTACGAACCATTTTTACATTTTTATGTGGTGGGGCCCTCATTTTTTTTGTCATCTGGTTCCTTCGGTCACGACGAAGATATCAGCTCGACGGAGCCGTACTCTACGGCCTAGCGCTCGTCGCCCTAATAGGTGTGGGCCATGAACAATGGACATTTGCAATCGTAAGTGAACATTGGACGCGACCATACATAGCGGCGGCCCTACACCTACCTGTGTGGTCCACATATGCCATATTTTCCGCATAAAACGTCGTTTTGGGCTTGTAGGTACTTTTGCATAGCCAAGCCATGGTAATTTTTGCACGTTGCCAAACCATGGTAAATTTCCACGGATGGAGTTTCCCTACTAGTGCGAGTATGAACCATTTTTACATTTTTATGTGGTGGGGCCCTTGATTTTTTTGTCATCTGGTTCCTTCGGTCACGACGAATAGATATCAGCTCGACCGAGCCGTACTCTACGGCCTAGCGCTCGTCGCCCTAATAGGTGTGGGCCTGAACAATGGACGTTTGCAATCGTAAGTGAACATTGGACGCGACCATACATCGCGGCGGCCCTACACCTACCCGTGTGGTCCACACATGCCATATTTTCCGCATAAAACGTCGTTTTGGGCTTGTAGGTACTTTTGCATAGCCATGCCAAAGTAATTTTTGCACGTTGCCAAACCATGGTAAATTTCCACAGATGGAGTTTCCCAACTAGTGCGAGTATGAACCATTTTTACATTTTTATGTGGTGGGGCCCTCATTTGTTTTGTCATCTGGTTCCTTCGGTCACGACGAATAGATATCAGCTAGACGGAGCCGTACTATACGGCCTAGCGCTCGTCGCCCTAATAGGTGTGGGCCATGACCAATGGACGTTTGCAATCGTAAGTGAACATTGGACGCGACCATACATAGCGGCGCCCTACACCTACCTGTGTGGTCCACACATGCCATATTTTCCGCATAAAACGTTGTTTTGGGCTTGTAGGTACTTTTGCATAGCCAAGCCATAGTAATTTTTGCACGTTGCCAAACCATGGTAAATTTCCACGGATGGAGTTTCCCTACTAGTGCGAGTACGAACCATTTTTACATTTTTATGTGGTGGGGCCCTCAATTTTTTTGTCATCTGGTTCCTTCGGTCACGACGAATAGATATCAGCTCGACGGAGCCGTACTCTACGGCCTAGCGCTCGTCGCCCTGATAGGTGTGGGCCGTGGCCAATGGATGTTTGCAATCATAAGTGAACATTGGACGCGACCATACATAGCGGCGGCCCTACACCTACCTGTGTGGTCCACACATGCCATATTTTCCGCATAAAACGTCGTTTTGGGCTTGTAGGTACTTTTGCATAGCCAAGCCATAGTAATTTTTGCACGTTGCCAAACCATGGTAAATTTCCACGGATGGAGTTTCCCTACTAGTGCGAGTACGAACCATTTTTACATTTTTATGTGGTGGGGCCCTTGATTTTTTTGTCATCTGGTTCCTTCGGTCACGACGAATAGATATCAGCTCGACCGAGCCGTACTCTACGGCCTAGCGCTCGTCGCCCTAATAGGTGTGGGCCGTGAACAATGGACGTTTGCAATCGTAAGTGAACATTGGACGTGACCATAGATAGTGGCGGCCCTACACCTACCTGTGTGGTCCACACATGCCATATTTTCCGCATAAAATGTCATTTTGGGCTTGTAGGTACTTTTGCATAGCCAAGCCATAGTAATTTTTGCACGTTGCCAAACCATGGTAAATTTCCACGAATGGAGATTCCCTACTAGTGCGAGTACGAACCATTTTTACATTTTTATGTGGTGGGGCCCTCGATTTTTTTGTCATCTGGTTCCTTCGGTCACGACGAATAAATATCAGCACGACCGAGCCGTACTCTACGGCCTAGCGCTCGTCGCCCTGATAGGTGTGGGCCGTGACCAATGGATGTTTGCAATCGTAAGTGAACATCGGACGTGACCGTACATAGCGGCGCCCCTACACCTACTCGTGTGGTCCACAGATGCCATATTTTCTGCATAAAGCGTCATTTTGGGCTTGTAGGTACTTTTTGCATAGCCAAGCCATAGTAATTTTTGCACGTTGCCAAATCATGGTAAATTTCCACGGATGGAGTTTCCCTACTAGTGCGAGTACGAACCATTTTTACATTTTTATGTGGTGGGGCCCTCGATTTTTTTGTCATCTGGTTCCTTCGGTCACGACGAATAGATATCAGCTCGACCGAGCCGTACTCTACGGCCTAGCGCTCGTCGCCCTAACAGGTGTGGGCCGTGACCCATGGACGTTTGCAATCGTAAGTGAACATCGGATGCGACCATACATAGCGGCGCCCCTACACCTACCCGTGTGGTCCAGAGATGCCATATTTTCCGCATAAAACATCATTTTGGGCTTGTAGGTACTTTTGCATAACCAAGCCATAGTAATTTCTGCATGTTGCCAAACCATGGTAAATTTCCACGGATGGAGTTTCCCTACTAGTGCGAGTACGAACCATTTTTACATTTTATGTGGTGGGGCCCTCGATTTTTTTTGTCATCTGGTTCCTTCGGTCACGACGAATAGATATCAGCTCGACCGAGCCGTACTCTACGGCCTAGCGCTCGTCGCCCTGATAGGTGTGGGCCGTGACCAATGGATGTTTGCAATTGTAAGTGAACATCGGATGCGACCATACATAGCGGCGCCCCTACACCAACCCGTGTGGTCCACAGATGCCATATTTTCCGCATAAAACGTCATTTTGGGCTTGTAGGTACTTTTGCATAGCCAAGCCATAGTAATTTTTGCACGTTGCCAAACCATGGTAAATTTCCACGGATGGAGTTTCCCTACTAGTGCGAGTACGAACCATTTTTACTTTTTGATGTGGTGGGGCCCTCGATTTTTTTGTCATCTAGTTCCTTCGGTCACGACGAATAGATATCAGCTCGACCGAGCCGTACTCTACGCCCTAGCGCTCGTCGCCCTGATAGGTGTGGGCCATGACCAATGGACGTTTGCAATCGTAAGTGAACATCGGACACGACCATACATAGCGGCGCCCCTACACCTACCCGTGTGGTCCAGAGATGCCATATTTTCCGCATAAAACGTCATTTTGGGCTTGTAGGTACTTTTGCATAGCCAAGCCATAGTAATTTCTGCATGTTGCCAAACCGTGGTAAATTTCCACGGATGGAGTTTCCCTACTAGTGCGAGTACGAACCATTTTTACATTTTTATGTGGTGGGGCCCTCGATTTTTTTGTCATCTGGTTCCTTCAGTCACGACGAATAGATATCAGCTCGACCGAGCCGTACTCTACGGCCTAGTGCTCGTCGCCCTAATAGGTGTGGGCCGTGACCAATGAATGTTTGCAATCATAAGTGAACATCGGACGCGACCATACATCGCGGCGCCCCTACACCTACCCGTGTGGTCCACAGATGCCATATTTTGTACATAAAACGTCATTTTGGGCTTGTAGGTACTTTTGCATAGCCAAGCCATAGTAATTTTTGCACGTTGCCAAACCATGGTAAATTTCCATGGATGGAGTTTCCCTACTAGTGCGAGTATGAACCATTTTTACATTTTGATGTGGTGGGGCCCTCTATTTTTTGTCCTCTGGTTCCTTCGGTCACGACGAATAGATATCAGACCGACCGAGCCATACTCTACGGCCTAGCGCTCGTCGCCCTAATAGGTGTGGGCCGTGACCCATGGACGTTTGCAATCGTAAGTGAACATCAGGCGCGACCATACATAGCGGCGCCCCTACACCTACCCGTGTGGTCCACAGAAGCCATATTTTCTGCATAAACGTCATTTTGGGCTTGTAGGTACTTTTGCATAGCCAAGCCATAGTAATTTTTGCACGTTGCCAAACCATGGTAAGTTTCCACGGATGGAGTTTCCCTACTAGTGCGAGTATGAACCATTTTTACATTTTTATGTGGTGGGGCCCTCGATTTTTTTGTCATCTGGTTCCTTCGGTCACGATGAATAGATATCAGCTCGACTGAGCCGTACTCTACGCCCTAGCGCTCGTCGCCCTGATAGGTGTGGGCCATGACCAATGGACGTTTGCAATCGTAAGTGAACATCGGACGCGACCATACATAGCGGCGCCCCTACACCTACCCGTGTGGTCCACACATGCCATATTTTCCGCATAAAACGTCGTTTTGGGCTTGTAGGTACTTTTGCATAGCCAAGCCAAAGTAATTTTTGCACGTTGCCAAACCATGGTAAGTTTCCACGGATGGAGTTTCCCTACTAGTGCGAGTATGAACCATTTTTACATTTTTATGTGGTGGGGCCCTCGATTTTTTTGTCATCTGGTTCCTTCGGTCACGATGAATAGATATCGCTCGACCGAGCCGTACTCTACGCCCTAGCGCTCGTCGCCCGATAGGTGTGGGCCATGACCAATGGACGTTTGCAATCGTAAGTGAACATCGGACACGACCATACATAGCGGCGCCCTACACCTACCCGTGTGGTCCACATGCCATATTTTCATTATAAAACGTCATTTTGGGCTTGTAGGTACTTTTGAATAGCCAAGCCATAGTAATTTTTGCACGTTGCCAAACCATGGTAAATTTCCACGGATGGAGTTTCCCTACTAGTGCGAGTACGAACCATTTTTACATTTTTATGTGGTGGGGCCTTCGTTTTTTTGTCATCTGGTTCCTTCGGTCACGACGAATAGATATCAACTCGACCGAGCCGTACTCTACGGCCTAGCGCTCGTCGCCCTGATAGGTGTGGGCCGTGAACAATGGACGTTTGCAATTGTAAGTGAACATTGGACGCGACCATACATAGCGGTGGCCCTACACCTACCTGTGTGGTCCACACATGCCATATTTTCCGCATAAAACGTCGTTTTGGGCTTGTAGGTACTTTTGCATTGCCAAGCCATAGAAATTTTTGCACGTTGCCAAACCATGGTAAATTTCCACGGATGGAGTTTCCCTACTAGTGCGAGTACGAACCATTTTTACATTTTTATGTGGTGGGGCCCTCAATTTTTTTGTCATCTGGTTCCTTCGATCACGACGAATAGATATCAGCTCGACCGAGCCGTACTCTACGGCCTAGTGCTCGTCGCCCTAATAGGTGTGGGCCGTGACCAATGAACGTTTGCAATTGTAAGTGAACATCGAACGCGACCATACATAGCGGCGCCCCTACACCTACCCGTGTGGTCCACACATGCCATATTTTCCGCATAAAACGTCATTTTGGGCTTGTAGGTACTTTTGCATAGCCAAGCCATAGTAATTTTTGCACGTTGACAAACCATGGTAAATTTCCACGGATGGAGTTTCCCTACCAGTGCGAGTACGAACCATTTTTACATTTTTATGTGGTGGGGCCCTCTATATTTTTGTCCTCTGGTTCCTTCGGTCACGACGAATAGATATCAGCTCGATCGAGCCATACTCTACGGCCTAGCGCTCGTCGCCCTAATAGGTGTGGGCCGTGACCCATGGACGTTGTTGGTTAATATTACGCTGTACCGGATTTGGGTAAGGAATCTAGTTCCCCGGCAACGGCTCAAGAAATGCTTGTTAGCAGATCTTAGCGCAATCACTAGAATTAAGTAAATGTGACGAGCGTATGGTAGCTAAGCCTACCGCAAACCCGAACTACTACCGGAGAGAGGGTGTCACAATTCCTCTTTCGGCAAATGACCTAAGAATGCTAAGCTAAGCTAGACTCTAGTGACAACGTAGGACTAACCAAAGGGTAACTCGCAAGCGCACAGGTACCGATGTAGCACTTCAACCGGGTGAGTACTCCGGTGTCGAATTTGTAGTTCGCTCACGGGAAGCGGATTAAGACTCTCTAGCAAATGTGTGATGGAAATCCGTGGTGGTTCTACTCAATCTAAGCTATTGATATTGATAAAGGGTATGAGTGTTGTTATGAGTGATAACTAAGGGTAACTAGTAGGTAGCTAGCTAGGTGGGAGGACAACGAGTGAGTAAGGACTCCTATGTATCTAACTATACTTCGTGTTCTAATCTAACTAGTGTAACGACTTAACTAAACTAATGCCTAGACCATCGATGTGATAGGGAGATCGGGCCGACAAATAGGAGGGTAGCGTCTCCCGAGGGACTAACTCCTATTCCAGCGGACCTATGACTTTAATGGGCGCCCTACACCCTACCCCTAACGTAAATGATATAACCGAAAGGTCAGAAATCTGTCACAACCGCCCCGCCGTAATACGTTGGACAAAGTGAATGGACTTACCACTCAAGAGTGAATGGAATTACCAATCATCGATAGGGTGCATCCACTATTAAGCACTAGCCTAAGCACCTCGCCTAATCTAGTCTTAAGACTCCGGCTACCATGTAAGGAACCTCGGCCCCGCTTGGTAGTGAAACACACACAAAGGATCTAGACACTAACTAGTTCGACTCTACACTAATGAGACTAAGACACAACACTACTACACCGGTATAGCAATGCACTAAGTAAATACGAAAGTAAAGTACTCAAAGTAAAGACTTAGTAAAGTAAAGCAAGACTATATTAATATAAGGAAAGTACTTCGAAAGTAAAGGTACAAGAGCTATACCGATTCTCCGAAGACTACTCCGAGACCCGAGCTTCGCTCGACTCGACTCTAACTCCCACTCTAGACTAGACTACACTACTCTTGATCTCCCAAGAGAGCTTGAGCTTGAGGACACTAATGTGAACTACTTGGGGACACTTTACAATGAAAGACTAGGGGGGTATTTATAGTGGAGGTGGAGTAGGGGTTACTCTAGCGCCACGTCAGCGATCCGTGTGCTCTCCGCCATGCGCCGTTGGATCAAACCGACCTTCCACCGACTTGAATGGACGGCTCTTGGTGCAGGACACGTGGGAATCATGCAGGAAGGTGGTGGAAGCAAACCGACCCCAAGTGGGGCCCATGTGCAGGTCGGCCGACCTATGGTTGGCTGACTGTGGGTCCCACCGGCCTTCTAGAAGGTCCAGGTGGCGTGGGTGCAATGCCAAGGTGTCCTGCCACCAAAGGCAGGTCGGCCGACCTGGCATTGGACCCCTGGTCCACGTGGCAGCTTCCTGGTGCTGTCCTGGCTTGTCACGTGTAGTCTTGTCCGAAGTTGGGTTCACTTGATATCTTGCTTGCTTCCATGTGGATCCCTTGTCCATTGTACCAATCGATGGAATATTGATGTGTGGTACATTTGGATCCAGGATCAGGTTCTCCCCGTAGAGTTCGGGGACCCCGCTTGGTGATCAGATCCCGGTGAGACCGGAGACCGGTCGAAGACCTCGGGTTTTGGTCTCACAGTCCTGCTTTCCAAACTTTCCCCGCATTTCACAAGCTAAGAGTACAAGTGGAACTTTATTAGTGATAAATATGCTATGTGATGCTTATCTTCCTTCTATCGAGGATTGTTGACGGGTTTCTGAGTGTACCAAAACTGGTCTTTATTCCCGTCAACAAGATCCCCCAAGCTTAACCTTTGCTCGTCCCGAGCAAACGATTAAAACTTGGTTTGATTGGATCAGGTATTATTACTAAGTTAACATCTCAATAGTACTAAGTGCACAACAAAGAACTTCTCCTTGAATGGAAAATTTAGCAATGTTAACACACCCATATTACTCTAGCACCCATGGGGCTTATGGCATTAACTCGCCTTGGGATGTTGAAAGACGTAACAGCTTTGACTAGAGCATCTACCTTTCTCATTCTTTTAGCAAGTTTCATGCCGAGGTTTTTGATAAGTTTTTCCAAAGAAGTCTTAATGTTCCTCAAATGGTTTCTCTCAAGTCACTCAAGTGGTGTATAAATCCTCACTAAGGCACATAATGTGTTTGCCTTTCACGTACATCCTATCTCTAATAAGGCTTTATATGGAGCTTGAGTAGGTATGTCAAGGAATAGCGTACTTGCAAGGCATATGTTGTCTTAGTTAAGAAGAATGAAGTCTTGGACCACAAGCAGTCTTATCATACCCTTAGATCAAGATGTAAGATGGAATGGATGAATGTGATGGATGATAAAGTAATGAGGGGAAGTGGATGTATGGTGGATGAGGTTGCTCCTTTATTTTATGCTATCTCTCTTTCTACTTCTATTGAGACAAGGCTAGCTCTTCTCTCTTTTTTTTCCCTAGCCTTTATGAGATGTGTCTCACCTACAAATGATAACTGAGAGAGAATCTCTAACTGTGGAGCATGGAGCAACTCATGGGATAAAATGGTGAAGGTGCGTACTTCCAATGTAGAAGCAGCACAAGAATGGTGGTATGGATGATAATGCGTGCTCCCGGTGTAGGAGTAGCATAATTATGATAGTGAGATGCGTACCCCCGGGTAGGAGTAGCATAAATGATGGATGGTGAGATGCGTACTCCCGGGGTAGGAGCAGCATAAATGATGGTAGTAAGATGCGTACTCCCGTGGATGGAAGCAAAGATAAATGATGAATGTAAGATGCGTACTCCCGGGTAGGAGCAAAGATGGTTGCGTACTTCCGGATTAGAAGCAAAGATATTTGGTGATGTGTGGATCTTGATCTTAGGGACACGACAAACCTCTTACAAAGGTTCTACAAGTCTTAACCAAACTCAATGCAAGCAAGTAGCTTATGTAGAAGGCTTATGATATATCAAGGTATATGTATGGCCGTGGTAGGTATTTCAACACCATTGAGGAACAATTAAGTTTTTCATTCATTTTAAAAGGAAATCTCTGGCAATCATGCGTGCTTAGAACAATAGAGTAGAGCTCTTATCTTAACTATCTCATATCCCACAACAACTTAGACTTTGTATTAGCACTTGCAACCTACTAAGTGATCAAGTTCATGATGGTTAAAGGTGCCAAATAATCTAGACTTAGAGAAGTGCTAAGTTGTAAACAAGCACTAGAGAAACATTAACTAGCAATTTCATCATCATTTCCATAGAAAGACTAGCACACATGAAGCATATATACATAAAGGGAAATAAAGCAAATAAATATTTTTGGGTTTTTGAATTTTTAGAATTTTTTTTTTAAAATGCAAGACAACAATAACTAAAAATGCAAGAAGACAAGAATTAAATGAGGAGGAATGGAAACATACCTTGGATAGACTTACCTTAGTGGGGGAGAGGATCTCCCCCAAGCTTGTCTCTTGCTCACTGTTGTGAGAACCATGCGTTCCACTGGTCCCAGCGGTACTCGTCCTCCGTGATGACGCCTTGGACCATTTCCATGTTATGTTGCATGATTTGCAGCGTGGCTTGATTCTCGATGTGGAGGTTCTCTACTTCCTGGGTGAGTGCTTCGATCTCGGTCGGCGGCTGACGCCACCCTCTGCGAGGGCGAGGAGTGTGTGCCCAGGAAGGTATCCTAGAATGAGGAGGTGCTTCCATGTGGGAAGAGCTCACCTCCTCTTCCTCATTAGGTGCAGCATGAGAGGGACCAACTTGCTCCTGAGCGGCACGGGCTTGTGCTCTCGTCATTGTGTCCGTCCCTGCAGCAGGACAAGGTCTTCCTCTTTTGTCCAGGGTTAGTGTTGAGACATTATACAGCCAAAGTCCCTCATTAGGGAGAGGAATCTTAAGCGTACCTTTTGGACCTCTTTTAATTAGACTAGTACATAAAAATGTTTCTTCAAGAATAATTGGTCTCTCTTTAGGCATAAACTCATAGACATTCCCCTCAAGCAAACCCAAAGATTCAGCAATTCTAGTTATGAATGAAGTAAAACCCATGGGCGTATCTTGAACAACAGAGTTTTCCCAAAAGTGTACTAGCATTCTAACAGGGGCAAACTTGATTTTATTAACCATGACATACATGAGCTGCATCTCTTTAAGACCTATCTGTGATAAATCAGCCCTAGGAAACAGAGTGATTGCGATCCAATAGAACATAAACCTCAAAGTTGGATTATGAATTTGCTTAGGTTTAGGATTGGACCAGTCATTGGATGCAGCAATTGATTTCCAAAAGACAACAAAGTTAAAATTTGCTAACGCAACCTCTTCATCTAGTATGCAATCATGATCAAAGCCTAGACCGACACTCAACTCATTCCAAGACAGGTCATAGTCATTATTAAACATGCGAAAGCTAACACCCAAAGCATTTGACTTAAGTGAACAAAGGAATTCTTGGGTGAGTAACTCTATGCCACGTTCAGGAATTTGCCAAAATGATGACCAACCAATGGTATTAAAAACTATGGCAAAGTCTGTGCTCATACCTGTTTTGTCGAGGAGTTCTTGGTCGAAGACGGCGGAGTGCTGGAAACCGCAAGTGCGAAGAGTATAGAGCTTTCCTAACTCCTCATGGGTGACCATGAGGTTGCTAATAGGCTCCATCATCTTGCCAGGCATGATGGCAGGAACAAGTTGGTGCACTTGTTCTTCCTCCTCCCTCTCATGACTCCTACCTTCGGATTGGCGAGAGCTCGAGGACGAGCCTTCGCCCTTCTTCTTGCTAGACTTTCGGAAGAGGTTCTTCATCCTAACTATGCTAGTGGGCAAACAAAACCAAGCTTTCTACTACACTACTACAAGGGAAAAGGGAAATATTTTTGGGTTTTTGGGTTTATAACTACAACTACACTAAACTTGAGAGGGCTTGAACACTAAGAGAGAGGAGAAGGCCAAGTGAGCTCGAGATGATTCTGATGGTTGTGGTGTGGGATTGAGCTCACCTTGGGGTGGTATTTATAGGGTTGAAAGGGCAAGGCCAACCCAGCCAAAGGGCAGGTCGGCCGACCACCCCCTTGGGCCTTGTGATGTTGTGTTCCTCTTTAGATAAGGAATCTTGCCTCGTGTTTGCAAAAAGTCAGCAGATGGGCAGAATCACTGGTCGGCCGACTAGTGATCTGACACCCCACCACTTTGGACATGTTTTGTCTGGTTGTCTGGTAAAGGTGGTGGTGGTCCTGGTCCTAGATTCCTTCTGGTTGATTCGGATTCCTATGTCTAGTGTTTCGTGAAAGAGAAAAGGAAAAAGTGCAAAAGTGGAGACAAGAATAAAGGTTGTCTCCAGGCATGCATTGCTGTTTCCTATGCTTGCTTTAGTGTTGGGATGTCCCCTAAAGCATTCTCATGCTTAAAGTAGCATCCTAAGCTAAAGTCATGAGCATTGGACCATCTCTCTTCGAATTCGGCTAGTGGGATGGGCATAGGATCCAAGTGTGTCGGCAAGTGGATGGCGGGGATGCCCGGTGGGACCAGTCCAGTCGGCCGACCCGGGCTTGTGAGCCCTGGGCACCCAAGGTGCACTTCCTTGGATCCTCGCTTCTAGCCGAGTGAAGAGAGGTGGTGGACCCCAAAGGACAGTCGGTCGACCGTGCCTTGGTGGCCCCACCACTCAACTTTTCTCTAAACACTCTTCTCAAGTTTTATTACCTATATCTAGCTTTATTTTATTGAAAATGAAAAGAGCAATTGTGAAAGTAAACATGCAATTGGAAAGGGAAAATGCAGAATTGAAATGCATGAAAATAAACATGAGATAACTACTGACATACCTGATCAGCGGAGGGCTCCGTGTTTTAGGTCCAGGGAGCAGGACCTCTCCGGTCGGGTTCATTCAGTGGACACCTCAGTCGGTCCCGGAGATGGGGACCGTGAGGGTGTCTCCTTCTTCTGCCATTCTTGCTGGACTTCGGCTTTTGGTTCGGCGGGTTCTTCTTTTGCTTCGGCCTTCTTGGCCGACTTAGCGGTCTTAGTGTTCTTCCGTCGGCGGGGTTGGCGACGCGGCTTCTGGGGTGTTTGTGCCTGCATGTTAGCTTTAAAACCATTGAAAGGCACTTTCACATACCGTCCTTGGACTGACATGTACATCTCGCCATGTTGCACGCAGATAGTGGCATCCACCGTGCTCAGGAACGGTCGTCCCAAGATGAGCGGTACTTCGACGTTGGCTCCCATATCCAGTACTAGGAAATCAACAGGGATATACTCATCTTTAACTCTGAGTAAGATATCCCGTGCCAACCCCTCAGGAAACCGGATGGTTTGGTCCGCCATCTGCAAACGCACATATGTAGGGTGCAATGGGCTCCCTAACAGATTATCATAGGTGACCTTGGACATGATGTTAACACCAGATCCAAGGTCGTAGAAGGCGTTGTCGAAGATCTGCAGTCCGATCTGGCAAGTGATCGTCGGCAGGCCAGGGTCTCCCTTCTTCGGGACGAACGGTGAATCCACCGTTACCCGAACAGCACGAGAATGAGGCCTCCCGAACCTCGTAGTTACCAACCTGACACCCTCAATAGGGTCCTCGTGCTTTGCCGGAATCTTACCTTGCTCATAAGTGGGGACAAATTCTTGCTAGTTGAGCTAACTGGTTTTCTAACATTTTATTAAAGCTCAATTGATTTTTCATAGCGAGTTAAAGCTATCCATTTTCTCACTAAGACTTTCTAATATCTTGTCATTAGCCATCATTCTTTTATTAAGACCATCATTAATTTTAATTTGACCAAAGACAAGTTCTTTCAAGGAAGGTTGGTTATTAAAAGAATTACCGAATTATAAGAATTACCGGAATTATTATAACCCATACCTTGGCCTTGGTAGAAGGGGCGTGAACTCCATTGCTGTTGTTGGGGCCGATTCCCGTTGTTGAAGTGGTTGTTGTTATTGTTGTTGTTGCTGACGAAGTTCACCTCCTCCTGAGTCATAGGGCAGTTGTTGCCTGAATGGTCCTCCTCTCCGCAAACCTCGCACCATGGGTCGGTACCCACAGCACAGACCGCGGCAGGAGTCTGGATGGCCTCTACTTCCTTGTTAGAGGGCGATCCCTCTATCTTCTACATCAGGAGGTCCATCTTGGCAGAGAGCATGTCCACCTCGCTAAGGGCGTGGACACCTCTCTTCTTCGGCTGAAGGCACTCTTCGTTCCATCCGTGGTTGACCACCATCTTCTTGATGAGCTCCTTGGCATCCCTGACATTGTGTTGCAGGAATGCCCCTCCAGCGGAAGCATCAAGGTGACTCCGGGCTATGCCAGTCAGCCCATGGTAGAAACCTTGAATAATGAGCCATTCGTCTATCCTGTGGTGGGGACAGGCTTGAATGTACTCATTGAGACGTTCCCATGCTTCGGGAAATGTCTCGTCGGACTTTTGTTGGAAGCTTGAGATCTTCCCACGCAGGACACTGGTCTTGCCCGCGGGAAAGAACTTCTTGAGGAATGCATTGGCACATTTGTCCCAAGTGTTCACCTCGGTCTTGTTGCTGTAGAACCATTGCTTCACCTTTCCCAACAGTGAGAATGGGAAAAGATGAAGACGAACGGCATCTGCAGTGACGTTCTTGACCGTGAAGTTGTTGCACAACTCCAAAAAGTGTTGGAGGTGGGCATTGGCATCCTCATGTGGCTTTCCACAGAACTGATTTGCTTGCACCATGTTGATCAGTGTAGGATTGAGTTCAAAAGTCGCATCGCCCAAGTTTACGTTCGGACCCATAGCGACAAAGTCGACTGACGGCGACGAAAACTCAGCGATGGTCTTTTGAGCCATGACTGCCTCAACAACTGGTGCGGGACTTCCTTCCACGAACGGTTTAGGTTCTGACTGTTCAGGCTCTGAGATGATTCTCGAGGAGGGACTAGATCAAGCGTCAAGCTCTCTTCAAGAACTTCTCGGGTCTTCGACGTAGTTCGATGGCAGACTGAAATCGCTCATGCACCGTCTAGAAAAGGATAATAACAAAAACAAGACAAGTGAAGGGTAAGCCCCTAACACTACCGAATACTTAAATTAAGAGTAGACCACGGATTCCAATTTACTAGAAATTATTAATACGGCGCTTTCCCCGGCAACGGCGCCAGAAATGCTTGTTGGTTAATATTACGCTGTACCGGATTTGGGTAAGGAATCTAGTTCCCCGGCAACGGCTCAAGAAATGCTTGTTAGCAGATCTTAGCGCAATCACTAGAATTAAGTAAATGTGACGAGCGTATGGTAGCTAAGCCTACTGCAAACCCGAACTACTACCAGAGAGAGGGTGTCACAATTCCTCTTCCGGCAACAGCCTAAGAATGCTAAGCTAAGCTAGACTCTAGTGACAACGTAGGACTAACCAAAGGGTAACTCTGCAAGCGCACAGGTACCGATGTAGCACTTCAACCGGGTGAGTACTCCGGTGTCGAATTTGTAGTTCGCTCACGGGAAGCGGATTAAGACTCTCTAGCAAATGTGTGATGGAAATCCGTGGTGGTTCTACTCAATCTAAGCTATTGATATTGATAAAGGGTATGAGTGTTATTATGAGTGATAACTAAGGGTAACTAGTAGGTAGCTAGCTAGGTGGGAGGACAACGAGTGAGTAAGGACTCCTATGTATCTAACTATACTTCTGTGTTCTATTCTAACTAGTGTAACGACTTAACTAAACTAATGCCTAGACCATCGATGTGATAGGGGAGATCGGTGACAAATAGGAGGGTAGCGTCTCCCGAGGACTAACTCCTATTCCAAATGCGGACCTATGACTTTAATGGGCGCCCTACACCCTACCCCTAACCCTTACGAAAGGCCGTTTCGTCACAACCGCCCCGCCGTAATACGTTGGACAAAGTGAATAGACTTACCACTCAAGAGTGAATGGAATTACCAATCATCGATAGGGTGCATCCACTATTAAGCACCGGCCTAAGCACCTCGCCTAATCTAGTCTTAAGACTCCGGCTACCACGTAAGTAACCTCGGCCCCGCTTGGTAGTGAAACACACACAAAGGATCTAGACACTAACTAGTTCAGACTCTACACTAATGAGACTAAGACACAACACTACTACACTAGTATAGCAATGCACTAAGTAAATACTAAAAGTAAAGTACTCAAAGTAAAGACTTAGTAAAGTAAAGCAAGACTATATTAATATAAGGAAAGTACTTCGAAAGTAAAGGTACAAGAGCTATACCAGATTCTCCGTAAGACGACTCGAGACCGAGCTTCGCTCGACTCGACTCTAACTCCCACTCTAGACTAGACTACACTACTCTTGATCTCCCAAGAGAGCTTGAGCTTGAGGACACTAATGTGAAAACTTGGGGACACTTTACAATGAGAGACTAGGGGGGTATTTATAGTGGAGGTGGAGTAGGGGTTACTCCAGCGCCACGTCAGTGATCCGTGTGCTCTCCGCCATGCGCCGTTGGATCAAACCGACCTTCCACCGACTTGAATGGACGGCTCTTGGTGCAGGACACGTGGGAGTCATGCAGGAAGGCGGTGGAAGCAAACCGACCCCAAGTGGGGCCCATGTGCAGGTCGGCCGACCTATGGTTGGCTGACCTGTGGGTCCCACTGGCCTTCTAGAAGGTCCAGGTGGTAGTGGGTGCAATGCCAAGGTGTCCCGCCACCAAAGGCAGGTCGGCCGACCCGGCATTGGACCCCGGTCCACGTGGCGCTTCCCCGGTGCCGTCCCGGCTTGTCACGTGTAGTCTTGTCTCGAAGTTGGGTTCACTTGATATCTTGCTTGCTTCCATGTGGATCCTTGGTCCATTGTACCAATCGATGGAATGTTGATGTGTGGTACATTTGGATCCGTGGATCGGTTCTCCCCAGAGTTCGGGGACCCGCTTGGTGATCGAGACCGGGAATCAGTCGAAGACCTGGGTTTTGGTCTCACAGTCCCGTTTCCAGCTTTCCCCGCATTTCACAAGCTAAGAGTACAAGTGGAACTTTATTAGTGATAAATATGCTCATGTGATGCTTATCTTCCTTCTATCGAGGATTGTTGACGGGTTTCTGAGTGTACCAAAACTGGTCTTTATTCCCGTCAACAGACGTTTGCAATCGTAAGCGAACATCGGACGCGACCATATATAGCGGCGCCCCTACACCTACCCGTGTGGTCCACAGATGCCATATTTTCCGCATAAAACGTCGTTTTGGGCTTGTAGGTACTTTTGCATAGCCAACCATAGTAATTTTTGCACGTTGCCAAACCATGGTAAATTTTCACGGATGGAGTTTCCCTACTAGTGCGAGTACGAACCATTTTTACATTTTTATGTGGTGGGGCCCTCGATTTTTTTGTCATCTGGTTCCTTCGGTCACGACGAATAGATATCAGCTCGACCGAGCCGTACTCTACGGCCTAGCGCTCTGTTGACGGTCGTTAAGTGCCAATTTTTATCGTCAACTAAACATGAGAAAGGACTAAAATATGTTCACCAACTAGATATAGGGGTTATACCGACAGAATTCCATGAGTTTTGGTGAATGTCTCATTTTCAAATGAAAATACCCAAGGAAGGCCCACATGTCAGTTTACATAGAGATTATCGGGAACCGGTGAAAATTCTGTAATGAAAGGTTCGAGAAGGCTCGGACCAAACGGAGCCCAAACGGGCTCGGTGGAGAGTCGGCCGACTCCCCCTTGGGCGGCCGACCGGGCACCTCACCAATCAGCGTCGCCTCGTGGATCCCTATTCCACCGCCTTTGAGGATGAATAATAATCGTCCATTTAGGTCGGTTTGATCCGAGGGCCGTGGTGCATCCTAGAGGGCTATATAAACAGGGCCCCCGGCCCCCCGGAGGAGGCATCCCTAAAACCCTAATTCATTATCTCCCGCGGGATCGTAGTTGTAGAGGCGTCCCTTAAATGGATGACTTCTCTTCTCTAAAGAATTAGAGCTAGACATTCCAAAGTAGTAGATTAGATCTAGATGAGAGTTAGGGAGAGCGGAGCTGCGCTCCGGTTACCGAGAAGTCTTCGGAGATTTGGTATGTCTTTGTATCTACTCTTTGTAAGACTTATGCTTTAATATATTTATCTTCTCTATTTACTTTTATGCCTATCTTGTGATTGTTAGTATAGTTGTTATGCTTTAGTATGGGATCTTCGCTCGCATCGAGTGCTCTAGTTATCTTAAGTAATTAGAGTAGTAATTGTTAGCATAAGCGTGGTGCTTAGGCTGTCGGTTACCTGAGTTTGCGCCCTATTCTCTGGTTGTGTGGTAGTTACGGGAGGTGACAGCCCCGTCCACACCGAATTGAGTAGGTTCTTAAATTAGTAGGACCGTAGTCACGTTGGTAGAGTTATCCTTTGTGGTGCTTTCGCGTCTAGTGATGTCCCGAAGTGCTATTGTATGATTGCTATATCTATCCATCCCCTGTTATCATAGAACTAGAGTAATAGAGAAGTATTTAAGAACCTTAATCTCTCCCGTTGTCCTCTCACTCTAGCTAGCTACTCATTTATTATAGAATTCTCATGTGTGCTTTATTATATTACCTTATAGATATCATTTACCCCCGCTTTAGTCTAGTTGGTTTACTACGTTAGTAGATACATGATGGTGAGTTATCGATTCTTTAACCCTTGCTTCCCGTGGTAAAATATAAATAACGATACCTGGTTTACTCCCGGTAAAATGCTACAATGGTATGTTACGTAAGCGCTATGAATCCTTTATATTTTAGTTGCACTTAATTTATACCAACAAGCATTTTTGGCGCCATTGCCGGGGATTTTGATAGTGATCTTGATGTCTGCTAATTTAGTGTATCACTAGCTTTAGTAGGATTACCCCTTGTTCTGTTGAGTTGTGGAATAGACAGACAAAAGATGTCGTTTCGACCTTCCGACAAGTTTCCACAAGACAATGAAGAGCCCAGGGTCCCCCAACATTCAACATTCATCAACATTGGAACCCTGCCACCTCACAGAATGTACAAAAGGTCGTCGTCACAAGAATTTCAAATCACTTCACAAGTGACGAACATGGACGCTGCACCGCTCACAAATTTCATCATGTGAGTCATGGTAAGTATGATCAAGAAAGGTGAGATAGTCTTGCTCATGGACTTTAAAATTGATGAGTAGTTATCTTTTTGAATTCTTGCACCCCACTGCATGTTTACTTTTAACAATTCATGCATTCACTCCGTTTAGCTTATTTATGTTTGCTCATCCATTGCATGTTTAGTTTCTTGCATGCATTCACATCGCCTGCATCTAAAAAAAAAATAAATAAAAAAATGTTTTTATATATATATTTCCTCACCATGATCATGCTCTGTCATCTCCATTTGAGTAAATCTCTATAGTGCTTTCATGTCACCTTTGTTTGCTATAGTATGTTTTGGTTTGGAAGTACTTCTAAGGGTATTTCCAAAGGCTTTTTAAATTAAGCATGGTGCTTAGGTTAAATTGTCTTCCTTGACCAAATTAAGACATGGAGTCCAGTTTGGTTATTGAACTAAAAATGTGCTTTAGTAGATATTGGTTATTTTGTTGGACTAACCCCCGAAAACTCTCAAATCCAATTTGGGTAAGTCAAGAGATGAACCCACTTCACGATGAAGCCAGGCATATGATGAATTCCAACAACTTCGCATAAAAGACACAACTCATTCATCGTCCAAGGAAGAATTTGATGGAACAAAGGAGAAGACAAGAGTTCCACAAGAAGGATCATCATTTGAACTTACTCAAAGAAGTGGATAAACAAGGCGACAAGCTATGAGCAACATTGAAGACAACATAGCATTGGGCCCAAAACTCGAGCTAGGATGCCAATGAGGAGTATGGTGTAACTCAGCTCATTTTGGCCAATCAAAGACCTGCCCTCGTTGTTCTTGAAGACACCATCTTGCACGTCGGCAGCAAGGACAAGGATGGCATGATAAGCATACATCCTTGTGTCAACTAATCATCATCAAGGGTTGACTACCGACCAAACCCAAGAAGACCGGAACAACCACATTTGCAAGATGATGTCTCTAAGCCATTGGAGATGAAGACCCTTCCTTGATCATCAAGACGGATGGCGTATCATTAATTGCAACTCTTTGCCATGCCGCTAAAAGACAAAGACCATCAAGGAAGAATTCGAGTCTACATCTCCAATGAACATCAATGCGTCAACCAAGACTCAATGAAAATCAAGAATGGTTGATGAAAGAAGATCATGCAACTGTCTGTACGCTCATCCCGGGATTGGATAGTCCAAACAAAAGCAGAATGCAAAGGAGAGATCTCTACTCAACAGACCTATAATCAGAAGTCCCTCTCAGATACATGAAGGCTTACAAACAGAGGACAAACAGTGTCTGAGGACATAGGAGTACAACACACTCTGAGGGATGACTCAACACTCATATTTTGTTTCACATGGCGAGCGACAAACAAGGTCAAGCTTGGGGGAGGAAGGACGATGACTCTTCAAACAATGATCCAGCAATGCTCTTCCTCTTTTCAAGCCCCCATCGCTCTTGCACGTTGAGAAGAAACAATGAGTGGAGCACAAGGTCTAGGCATAAAAAAAAGGAGTGAAATTTTAGAAGACAAGATGCTCAAGGAGACAAGTCAATCAAGCAAGGCAAACTCCAAGAAGAAGTAAGGACCACTAGAAGCATCTACTCTTCATCACAAGGCCTCGAGGTCTCTACCTTTGGGATCAAATGATGCACTGAAGGAGTGAACATGACAAGAAGTCCTGTTCGAAGGACTTAAATCACTGAACCCTCGCCAAGGAGGTAACTTGGTATTTATCAGCATTTCCCTTTTCTCAGCATTGCATTTTCTTTTAAGCATATTTATTTTCCCTACATGCATCTTAATTGCATCTTCACTCTATTATCTCTGCATTGGAAAAAGAAAATAAAGATGTTGTGCACTTGCATTCACAAAACTATTAAGCCCTATGTGAATAATCATTCACCGTGGTGGCATAAAAATAATTTTTCAAAGCATATCTATTTTCTTTGTTTGCATCCTTTATTATAAAAAGATAAAAATATTTCTTGTGATCCCGTTAGAAGACATTTGAGTTAAGGCGGTTCTAGACAGCCAAGGCTTAGAGGTTTTTATCACTAATGCTTAATCGGTTCCACAAGCTTTGTTGTCTATTTGAGCTTCACGAACATAAATTATCGAGAAGAGCTAACGTACGAAGGATGTCCAGTCTCTGTCGAGTGCTGTCCGCATCATTCAAATGCTGTCTCCAACAGCAACTATCTATGACACTCCTGGAGGACTAGAACGTCTTCATCGCCTGTCAGCAACAACAACAGACCATGTTAACATCCAGATTGGGGGAGGGCATCCCCCGTGTACCAAGCTAAGTGTTTCCAACTTATCTATCTATGCTTTGTTAGAGTTTGCTTTGTTAAAACAACTAAAAAAGATGCATAACTATAGAAACTCAGAAAGATTTCTTTTCTACTTTTGGAGAGTTCTTGTAGTCTGTCTTAAAAGTGATCCCTAGAATAAACTCTACATGGAGATGATGAATAGTTGCTCTGTCGTAATTCCTTTCAAGTACATAGTTTTCAACCTTGCACTCTCCCGAGTTTTGGACACAACTATTTAGATTTGAGGTTTGCTCTGAACCTGAAACTTGTGGGTAGCAAACACTTGATCTAAGTCTAGGTGGTTGACGGGTATGATATGGGAAGGTTTTGAGCTGCTGTCCATCTTGTTCCTAGAGATACTAGAGTTCTGGAGAATTTATCTGTGAAAATATTAAATTCATGCATGATGAGTTCCTTTATGATGAGAGTTCAAATTCCTACCACAGCCATATATTCATGCTAACTAGATTAGGAAAACCCATCTGTTTATATAGATCATTTTGTAGGCTTGAGTGTAATCTTTAGGCATTGAGTGTGGTTATGCTGTGGACCCATAAGGAATCAGTCATGCAGTTAAAAGTCATTACTATGTGCTCTCCATCCATTGATCTATGCTACTTCTGTCCTCAGAAGCATGCACCTATTTTATAAGTACTACATTCATTCTGTGCTACTTCTGTCCCTAGAAGTACCACCCATATATAGATCCACATCCATCACATATTGTGCTATCTCTACCCTGGAGATATGTACCTATGCTGCTCCTATCCTAGGAGTATGCATTCCCCCACATATTGTGCTATCTCTACCCTGGAGATACGCACCTATGCTGCTCCTACCCTGGGAGTACGCATCCATCCATCCATCCATCCATCCACATATACATATGCCACTCATTTCATTCCATTCGAAAAAGGTTTTACTCCTATCCCGGGAGTGAACATCTAGAAATAATCATCGCCATTCCATTTGTCTACATAAAAGCTCCAAATCATTATCATTTCAAGTTATACACTCCCCGTTGCTAAAGTTTCGTTTTCGAGGATTGGTTGCTCTAAAAAAAAGAAGAAGAAAAAAAAAAAAGCAACCAAGTCCTCCTCTTCAAAGGTCTTCAAAGTTTCCAAATAAAAGGAGGTATGTTATCCCCAAAGGAGCAAGTGTAGAAGTAGATGTTCACCAAGTGATCACCCCTTATAATCATTTCCTTATTATCATCATCTCATCATCATCCTATCATCATCTTATCATCCATTTCCTCATTCACATGCACATATGACTTTATTATTATTTTAGTTCCTATTGGATCCATGTCTTAACTGTGCAATATATGCAAGTGAGTTTGAGTGTCTCCCCACCTATGAGCTCCACATAAGCCTATTAGAAAGTAGGGTGAGAGAGAGAAGGCTCTTTTCACTATGCCTTAGTTCCACAAATACCACATATTCTCGAGAGAAGAGAGAAGGCATACACTACTCATGCCTTGGAGAGGATCCAGAAATACCACAAATGAGAGATCTGAAACGTTCATACAAGGAACTCTGAGTTTTATTTCAAAACATTGTAAAAACTCCAGAATAATAGTTGATCAAAGAGCGAGAAACATAGCGCTTGACTTGACCGTTCTGTCTTTCAACTACTCAAGACCCAAGTGACGGTTACAAGCCCCATGGTGAAAGGTAATATGAGTAAGTTTTGAGTCAGAATAGTTCACTCTAATTCGGAGGAGAGTTCTTGTTTGAACGCATGTGTACTTTTGAGGCGTGAAAGCATTGTAGCAACTCCTGATCCATCACTGAGTTTATCTTTGCTCAGAGACGAGCAAAAGGTAAGCTTGGGGGAGTTGTTGACGGTCGTTAAGTGCCAATTTTTACCGTCAACTAAACATGAGAAAGGACTAAAATATGTTCACCAACTAGATATAGGGGTTATACTGACAGAATTCCACGAGTTTTGGTGAATGTCCTGCTTTCTCATAGGTGTCACCGAAAATACCCAAGGAAGGCCCACATGTCAGGTTTACATAGAGATAATCGGGAACCGGTGAAAATTCTGTAATCTGAAAGGTTCGAGAAGGCTCTGGACCAAACGGGAGCCCAAACGGGCTCGGTGGAGAGTCGGCCGACTCCCCCCCTTGGGCAGCCGACTGGGCACCTCAGCCAATCAGTGTCAGCCTCGTGGATCCCTGTTCCACCGCCTTTGAGGATGAATAATAATCGTCCATTTAGGTCGGTTTGATCCGAGGGCTGTGGTGCATCCTAGAGGGCTATATAAACAGGGCCCCCGGCCCCCGGAGGAGGCATCCCTAAAACCCTAATTCATTATCTCCCGAGCGGATCGAGTTGTAGAGGGCGTCCCTTGAATGGATGACTTCTCTTCTCTAGAGAATTAGAGCTAGATATTCCAAAGTAGTAGATTAGATCTAGATGAGAGTTAGGGAGAGCGGAGGCGCGCTCGGTTCTCGGAGAAGTCTTCGGAGATTTGGTATGTCTTTGTATCTACTCTTTGTAAGACTTATGCTTTAATATATTTATCTTCTCTATTTACTTTTATGCCTATCTTGTGATTGTTAATATAGTTGTTATGCTTTAGTATGGGATCTTCGCTCGCATCGAGTGCTCTAGTTATCTTAAGTAATTAGAGTAGTAATTGTTAGCATAAGCGTGGTGCTTAGGGCTGTCGGTTTTGAGTTTGTGCCCTATTCTCTCGGTTGTGTGGTAGTTACGGAGGTGACAGCCCCGCCCACACCGAATTGAGTAGGTTCTTAAATTAGTAGGACCGTAGTCACGTCGGTAGAGTTATCCTTTGTGGTGCTTTCCCGTCTAGTGATGTCCCGAAGTGCTATTGTATGATTGCTATATCTATCCATCCCCTCGTTATCACGTAACTAGAGTAATAGAGAAGTATTTAAGAACCTTAATCTCTCCCGTTGTCCTCTCACTCTAGCTAGCTACTCATTTATTATAGAATTCTCATGTGTGCTTTATTATATTACCTTATAGATATCATTTACCCCTCGCTTTAGTCTAGTTGGTTTACTACGTTAGTAGATACATGATGGTGAGTTATCGAGATTCTTTAACCCTTGCTTCCCTGTGGTAAAATATAAATAACGATACCTGGTTTACTCCCGGTAAAATGCTACAATGGTATGTTCTGTGCGCTTGCGGAATCCTTTATATTTTAGTTGCACTTAATTTATACCAACACGCTCGTCGCCCTAATAGGTGTGGGCCATGACCAATGGACGTTTGCAATCGTAAGTGAACATCGGATGCGACCATACATAGCGGCGCCCCTACACCTACCCGTGTGGTCCACAGTATTTCCGCATAAAACGTCGTTTTGGGCTTGTAGGTACTTTTGCATAGCCAAGCCATAGTAATTTTTGCATGTTGCCAAACCATGGTAAATTTCCACGGATGGAGTTTCCCTACTAGTGCGAGTACGAACCATTTTTACATTTTATGTGGTGGGGCCCTCGATTTTTTTGTCAACTGGTTCCTTCGGTCACGACGAATAGATATCAGCTCGACCGAGCCGTACTCTACGGCCTAGCGCTCATCGCCCTGATAGGTGTGGGCCGTGACCAATGGACGTTTGCAATGGTAAGTGAACATTGGACGCGACCATACATAGCGGTGCCCCTACACCTACCCGTGTGGTCCACAGATGCCATATTTTCCGCATAAAACATCATTTTGGGCTTGTAGGTACTTTTGCATAGCCAAGCCATAGTAATTTTTGCACGTTGCCAAACCATGGTAAATTTCCACGGATGGAGTTTCCCTACTAGTGCGAGTACGAACCATTTTTACATTTTTATGTGGTGGGGCCCTCGATTTTTTTGTCATCTGGTTCCTTCGGTCACGACGAATAGATATCAACTCGACCGAGCCGTACTCTACGGCCTAGCGCTCGTCGCCCTAATAGGTGTGGGCCGTGACCAATGGACGTTTGCAATCGTAAGTGAACATCGGACGTGACCATATATAGCGGCGCCCCTACACCTACCCATGTGGTCCACAGATGCCATATTTTCCGCATAAAACGTCATTTTGGGCTTGTAGGTACTTTTGCATAGCCAAGCCATAGTAATTTTTGCACGTTGCCAAACCATGGTAAATTTCCACGGATGGAGTTTCCCTACTAGTGCAAGTACGAACAATTTTTACATTTTTATGTGGTGGGGCCCTCGATTTTTTTGTCATCTGGTTCCTTCGGTCACGACGAATAGATATCAGCTCGACCGAGCCATACTCTACGGCCTAGCGCTCGTCGCCCTAATAGGTGTGGGCCGTGACCTGTTGGTTAATATTACGCTGTACCGGATTTGGGTAAGGAATCTAGTTCCCCGGCAACGGCTCAAGAAATGCTTGTTAGCAGATCTTAGCGCAATCACTAGAATTAAGTAAATGTGACTAGCGTATGGTAGCTAAGCCTACTGCAAACCCGAACTACTACCAGAGAGAGGGTGTCACAATTCCTCTTCCGGCAACAGCCTAAGAATGCTAAGCTAAGCTAGACTCTAGTGACAACGTAGGACTAACCAAAGGGTAACTCTGCAAGCGCACAGGTACCGATGTAGCACTTCAACCGGGTGAGTACTCCGGTGTCGAATTTATAGTTCACTCACGGGAAGCGGATTAAGACTCTCTAGCAAATGTGTGATGGAAATCCGTGGTGGTTCTACTCAATCTAAGCTATTGATATTGATAAAGGGTGTGAGTGTTGATATGAGTGATAACTAAGGGTAACTAGTAGGTAGCTAGCTAGGTGGGAGGACAACGAGTGAGTAAGGACTCCTATGTATCTAACTATACTTCTATGTTCTAATCTAACTAGTGTAACGACTTAACTAAACTAATGCCTAGACCATCGATGTGATAGGGAGATCGGGTGACAAATAGGAGGGTAGCGTCTCCCGAGGGACTAACTCCTATTCCAAATGGACCTATGACTTTAATGGGCGCCTACACCCTACCCCTAACATAAACGAGATATAAGCTGAAAGGTCAAGCTCTGTCACAACCGCCCCCGCGTAATACGTTGGACAGTGAATGGACTTACCACTCAAGAGTGAATGGAATTACCAATCATCGATAGGGTGCATCCACTATTAAGCACTAGCCTAAGCACCTCGCCTAATCTAGTCTTAAGACTCCGGCTACCACGTAAGTAACGTCGGCCCCAGTTGGTAGTGAAACACACACAAAGGATCTAGACACTAACTAGTTCAGACTCTACACTAACGAGACTAAGACACAACACTACTACACTAGTATAGCAATGCACTAAGTAAATACTGAAAGTAAAGTACTCAGAGTAAAGACTTAGTAAAGTAAAGCAAGACTATATTAATATAAGGAAAGTACTTCGAAAGTAAAGGTACAAGAGCTATACCAGATTCTCCGAAGACGACTCCGGAGACCCGAGCTTTGCTCGACTCGACTCTAACTCCCACTCTAGACTAGACTACACTGCTCTTGATCTCCCAAGAGAGCTTGAGCTTGAGGACACTAATGTGAACTACTTGGGGACACTTTACAATGAGAGACTAGGGGGTATTTATAGTGGAGGTGGAGTAGGGGTTACTCCGGCGCCACGTCGCCGATCCGTGTGCTCTCCGCCATGCGCCGTTGGATCAAACCGACCTTCCACCGACTTGAATGGACGTCTCTCGGTGCAGGACACGTGGGAGTCATGCAGGAAGGCGGTGGAAGCGAACCGACCCCAAGTGGGGCCCATGTGCAGGTCGGCCGACCTATGGTTGGCTGACCTGTGGGTCCCACTGGCCTTCTAGAAGGTCCAGGTGGCAGTGGGTGCAATGCCAAGGTGTCCTGCCACCAAAGGCAGGTCGGCCGACCTGGCATTGGACCCCTGGTCCACGTGGCAGCTTCCTGGTGCTGTCCTGGCTTGTCACGTGTAGTCTTGTCCGAAGTTGGGTTCACTTGATATCTTGCTTGCTTCCATGTGGATCCTTGGTCCATTGTACCAATCAGATGGAATGTTGATGTGTGGTACATTTGGATCCAGGATCAGGTTCTCCTGTAGAGTTTAGGGACCCTGCTTGGTGATCAGATCCTGGTGAGACCAGAATCAGGTCAGAAGACCTGGGTTTTGGCCTCACAGGTCCTGTTTCCAGCTTTCCTGCATTTCACAAGCTAAGAGTACAAGTGGAACTTTATTAGTGACTAGGTCAATGCCCGTGCGTTGCTACGGGTTCAAAATCGCCAAATACATATACATTTAGAATGTTCTAACAGGATGGTAGTCACATGAACCAAGCATAATAACCATGCTTGCATGTTGTTATCCAGAATTTAATAATGAGAGGTGTAAAAAGAAAAGATATGACCAACTGTGTAACATTGACCAACTACTGTTTTTGCATTATGTTGAGTTGTAGGTATAAGTAACATTTATAAACAGTAAAATACCATAAGAAAAAAATACAATTACATCAATCTAAGCATCTGTGGAAAACTAAAAATCTTGAAAGAATGGACAACTAAAACCCACTAAGACTATTCTTTTCAACTTACAATTCCATCCAGTGTGATGGAAGCGAACATGATGATCAGGTGCATATCAAAACTGATGCTCTTGCAGTGTTCTAACAATTTGGACTTCAGAGAGGACTTCTAAATGGTGGTCATTTATTTTTGGTTCTAGCATACATAGCTCTTTCCCACTGCGCTACATCTTCAACTTGCTGAGGACAGTGGCTGCGGGACCTCACGCTCTACCAGATACAAACCGTCAAATATGCTATCGGGCATGTCACCATGCTTCATCAGCTTACAATCTTACCAGGTGTACAAGAAGCTGAGATTGAGTGCTTGGCTGACAAGAAGATATTCCATGAAAATGAAAACTAAAGTTTACATGCAATGCAAGTAAGAGCAAAAAAGGAATTTACCATGGTGGTTGTGTGCATGATGTCTATAAAACTGATGTCCGATGATATGACCGAAGTTGCCTTCCAATTCAATCTGTTCAGGTTTTTGGCTTGCTTCTCTAACCTAGAAGCAGTAGACAGTGTCAGCATTTTTAAAACCCTTAAGACAACAAAGAATATTGGATCACAGATATGCATGTTTTACTATGAAACAGTAGGTACCTTGAAGCAATGTTCGATTCTAGAGCAGCTCGAAGAGCAATTGATGAAGATAATATGGAGCAACTTAGCAAAAGCCTCGAAAGTAAAAAAGATTGGACGGCACATCCAAGCATGTGTTATAATGGAAAATGAAAAGTTGCCATACATTTCCTACCTTCTCTCATTTCCTACAGCAGTAAGACACATAGTCTAAGGAAACCTAGAAAGGTACGTCATTTTCCATTAACTTCAGAGTATGTAGCGGTAAATCTCTACAGAATCCTGAACATGAGTGTACTTGTCAGAAAACGTTCAAGCAGTGAATGGCACTGACAAAACACAGTCAACATGGTTATGGTGACCAAAATAGCAATTGCATGCATTGCCTGGATCATGATCATAAATTATTAGTAAAATTAATAATCTAGAGACTGCAAACCCTCTTTTTTAAAAAATTGTAGTCTCTCATGTACAAGCATGAGTCCATGTTTAATTCAACGAAAATTGTTCATCATACTGTTATATTTCTCCTTTCATTCCCAGGCACATTATATCATCTCCAGGTATAATTACACTCTCAGAATCATGGCTGCATGTGTGAACCATGAGAATCCATTAAAAATTGGTGTCAAATGCACCTAGTCACTATATTTTTCTAATGTATACATGTGAAACAGTTATCTGCTGCAATTGAACAAAGAAGATAAAGGCTAGCAGATTAGGTACTACATGTTCACCTGATGCAATGCTGGTGCCGACGTGCTTGCCTGTACTGAGGTCCTGAACTCTCTCTGTTGTTGTGATGTTCACTTGAAAAAAGAAATTGGTGCCTCTTCCTTCATAGAGTCTGTACTCTAATGGACTTTTTTTTAAAAGAAAAAATGTAACCTGAAACTTTAATAGACTTTTTTTTAAAAAAAATGTAACCTGAAACTTTTAATTCAGATAACAGATGTGCTATACTTATCTTCATTAGACACTTCTATTCTGTTAGGCTCCAAAGGAATGCATCAAGCATCCAAACAGAGAAGTCGAAATTAACCTCATGACAAGTACTACATGAGAAGAATAAAATCAAGGAGCTTTGTCATTCAGTTAAAAAGAGAGCATGAATCTGGAAGCCTATTATTAGGTTACAGTTCAGACATTTTCATACCAAATGGACATAATCTGAACCATTTCTAAGCTGGAGCATGTTTGCAAATATATGAGAAAAACTGTTATTGTGGCTCACACAACTCAAAACAGTAATTTAGTCTTCATGTTGTTAACTTGTGTGTAACCATCAGTGAGATATGGCAACATTTTTTGATTTTTTCCTTTTCTGAGATCAGTTGCAGAATTAAAAGATAGATTCAGATAAGGTATTTGACCATATTAAATTTGAGCTGGAAAAAATTCCATAGGCACACACTAATCTGCACACAAAATACATTACTGTACAAATGATTTATCAACAAAGTAATTCAGAGAACCATCACAACCATGTGCAGATAAAGGACTATCTTTGATTTTACGGCACACTTCCAGATCAATGCTAAGACCACTACAATGTCTATCTTTGATACTACTGCACATTTATAGATCCTGCAGGGGTAGAATTGCTCACCTTCACGTCATAGAAAACAATAGAACGGTGAACAGCAAAAGGACGAGGCACAAATTAGAAATTACCTTCAACCTTAGCAACGAGGATGTGGATGAGGGCGACGTCCATCAAGCTCCATCGGGGAGTGGGAGGCAGCGTTAGAATCCAGGGGCTGGGCAAGGGGAGGGAGGAACATGAGCTACCAGTCGAAGCAGAGGAAGAGATAAACGGAAGAGAGGAACCACGGGACGGTCCTGCCTTCGCCGGATTAAGCACCGGAAGCGAGCGCGGGGCAGGGAAGGCTGAGCTGGGCGGGTCTTCCGCAGACGCGAGCACGGGAGTGGGAAGGCCGAGCTGGGCGTCGTGCGCACCTAAGAGGGAGCGACTCCTCTGTCGCCGAGAACGGGACGCCGCGCCGCCTCTGCCGCCGAGAATGGCGGGCCGCGCCTCCTCTGCCCCCGAGAACGCCACGCCGCTTCTGCCTTCTCACGTAGCGCCGGCTCTGCCTTCTCCGGTCGTCGCGCCCGGCCGACGCCACTGCTGCTTGCTGCCATGCTCTGCTCCTCCACGGCACCACCTCCACCCTGCGCAGTCTTGAAGCCATTGGGAATATGGCGGTCTCCAAGCCTCCAAGTACTTCCTCCTCAGATCTGACGAAGAGAAGGGTGGCATACCTGTTGGGCGCACCTCGCCGGTGAGCGGCCAACGAAGCAGCGACGACGGAGACCTGGCCGCCTGGGCTGACGGGCAGGTTCGTTACGGCGGCGGCGACGGCAAGGCACGTTGTGGAGGTGGTGGCGCACGACGAGTCCCGCGGCGTCGAGGCGGCGGCGTATGGGGCTCGTGGGAGGGCGGGGAGGCCGCTTCGTAGCGGCGGGGTGGCCTCGTGGATTCCGACGGTGGCGGTGGCGTCAATTGTTTTTATAGCTAGGAGTTTTTTTAATCGGGAGGGGAGACAGGAGCACTGGGCGGTTATCGGGAGATGGGATGGGAAGCCGGGCGGTGAGCGAGCGAGCGAGCGGAAGCCTGGAAGCCTGTCAACGATTCTTTTTTTATTCTTATTAGGGGTATAAGAGATTACAGGGGAGGGGTTACGGAGCGGGAGGGATGTTACGGAGGCGGGGTCATTAGGTTAGCGGTGACGATGACTTTTGATTCCTTTTTAGTACGGTTAAGTGCTTGCGTTCTTCTTCTGGGTATTCAACATATGGAAAAAATGATGTACACGATGGATGTTGCCATAGTGATAGAGAGGGCATGTATGTCGGATTCATAATTTATTTTGTTACTTTTTAGCGCCAAGCAATACCATTTGATCATTCGATAACGTTTTATAGGTAAAAAGCTAAATATTAATATAAGAGGAAAACATTTTAATTATAAATACTATAATCAATAGGTTACAATAATATATAATATGTACATCACAATAATATATAATATGTACATCTAATCAATAACTTGTCAGCAAGTTATAACTACATGTCTCTCACTTCTTTCCGACTTCCTCTATTATTACCTGAAATTCAGATAGATACAACCAATGTTAATAAAAAAATTATAATAAATGTTAAAATATATGAGTTGTGCAAAACATAGACAATACCTTGTTATTAAGTAAGGACCTCCTTGTAGACAATATTTTTGTGTATTTACTCCTTATTTGTGTCTTCCTCTTCGTTTCCTTTTTATCATCAAAGGGATGGCAAGAATCTTAATATTTGATCTCGAAGTGGCTCTAGATAGTGCAACATACAAACTGACCATGGGAAAAGACCGGTTCAGGTAAATACACACCAGCATTAGGGATAGTCTGCCCCTGTGCCTTGTTAATTGTCATGGCAAAACTAAGTCTAATAGGAAATTGCTTCCTCTTGAACTTGAACGGGAACATCTCATCATCCGAGGCATAATGGAATCCGCGGTAAGAAGACTCGTTTTCCGACATGGTCTCCGACCACAATTTCTGCATCTATGGTATTTCTTTGGAACCCTCTAACCACCCGGCTGGTTCCATTGCAAAGTCCACTCAACGGGGTCGATGTTCCTTAGTAAAATGATCGGGCACCCAATCTTGAGCTTTAACACGTGTGGAGGGAGACCGGGGGTTCAAAGTGTTGAGGAACTCGAGACGGGTAGTAGTTGTGTGGATCATCCACCGCACTGTCAAAGCTATGGTACACCATCTCATCCCCCGAAACGGCTTATCATCTTCATGTTAATCATATCAACCCAGTCATTTCGGGCGATAATATTGCTCGTGATGTGATGTAGCTCTTGTTCGACATATTAGCATTGAGGTCGGGAATATGCTTGTCAATTAGCGTATCAAGATCACTATCTTCACCGGTTTGCGGTATGCATATATCATCAGGAAGCCGGATTTCATCATCACCATTAGCCTCCTCAGAGCCTCCCCCGATGCGTAGCAAGTAATCCGAAAACCATGGGTCGCTCTTTGCCCTCATGTTGCGAACCAGTTTGAGATGTCGCATGGAATTCCAAAGATGTGACATCCGCAGCGAGGCACCGACTATTTGAGCCCTTGACCCTTTTCGCACAACTGGGAGAACCTGCCTGAAATCTCCACCAAACACAATAGTCTTCCCCCCAAACGGCAGGTTACGACAGTCCGTGGCGTCACGAAGGCTGTAGTCTAGCGCCTCGACACCTTGCCTCTTCATCATCGTCACCTCGTCCCAGGTAATAAGGGATGCCTTCCGAAGCAGCTCGGTGGTACCATCCTGTTTTGTGAAGGTACAAACCTCCCCATCTTCGAGGGTAAGGGGAACCTTGAAGCGCGAGTGGGCCGTTCTACCACCAGGCAGTATTGAGGCTGCAACACCAGATGTTGCCGTTGCCACGGCAATCTTATTCTGACTACGAATAGTAGCGAGCAAGGCTCTATATAGATACGTCTTTCCGGTGCCGCCGGGTCCATCCACAAAGAATACGCCCCCATGCTCGCTATCAACAGCAGCCATAATCTCATTGTAGGCAGCCTGTTGCTCCTCGTTAAGGGTATTTGATAGTTCCAAGTCATCAGCGCTTGCCCCAACGTTAGCCTCCTCGAAAATCTCTCTAGGAATACCGCCAGACGGATCATATGTGTTGTCGATCTTAGGGAGTGGGTAATCCTTCATTTCCTTGTTCATTGATAATAACAATGTTCGAATATCTATGAGGACCATCTGTTCCACTGCGAAGCTGGACTGGTTTTTGCGCCTGTAGTCCTCTGACATTGCCCCCTTGTGCTTTTCCCAGAGTTCTAACACATCGCTCGGCTCACAAAATACCAAGATTGTTGCAAAGAGCCTTCGTAGTGCAAATGGCATCATCCATAGAGTAGCTTCATCAAGGGACTCGTGCAGTGTGTGGTCTCCTTCAATAAGTCCCCTTTTTTCTGCAGCTTCACGAAACGTCGGCAGGAGTCTACCAGAAACCGTCTTTAGATCAGTGAAGGAGGTTGCACCGGCAACATGGTTCAGAAGAACCCTAAGGTAGTAACGCTCCCCTTCGGCTGGATTGGCACATACAACTCTTCCGATCTGTCTTAAACATTTCGTTTGTTTTCTCCTAACCCATGTTTTAGTCTGTGAGTCCCACTTATAGTACTCAGGAAAGTCCCGATACAATATACCGCGGGCATGTTCAGACGTGTTGTTTTTCTCGAAGTAGGTTGTAAGCATCGACCTTTCAACTCCTGGACGATTAAGAACTCGTCGAGCACCCTCACGCTGGTAGAATGACACCATGTGCATGCCGGGAAGATGGAGTTGCAAGGCCAACACTGAAGGGTACCGATCACTTAGATCAAAACCATATATCCTCCACAAGGCTTCTGGAGGAGTTACCCATCTAGCATCCCTATACATTTTGATCTCATCGATGTTTACTTCATTGCCATCCTTTCCAGCCTCTCTCACAGCAACAGAAGCGCGATCATGACCCTTATGAATGTACTTAAACAAATACTTGACGGCCTTGATGCTCCCACATGCCTCAACATTGATGTGGCAATTGAATAGGCGTAGGAGGTATGGGTTGTAAGGCACGACCCATCTATTGTCAAGGTCATGCCCGCGAACCTTTTCTTTTCTACCATCATCACGCCGTCTCGTAACCGGGTACGAATCCTTGCCCCGCAATGTGGCATCACGAAAAGGCCGTGGGTAATGGTTCTTGCATGACTTACGGCCCTTTGTGCATGGGCAATTGCGATTGAGTTCTCCACAAGGGCCATGCATCATATGCTTTGTAACCATTTTATACGATTCGGGGATACTTCTTTTTGTTTGGGAGCTCACCGAGATGAGAAGATCATGCGCTCAATGCCCGGGCACGTGATCTTGTACTTTCTCTCCATGATTAGGAGAAAGTGTGCGTGCGGTAGACCCCTCTTCGAAACTCCACAACATACACGTGTGCACGGACCTTTCCAAGAATACCCTTTTTAGCACCTTGTCCTTAAGTTCTTCCGAGTTTGCCCTAAATACCCTATCAACAAGATCCGGACGATCCCGGGGCTCTTTGTCCAGGGTACAATTCACGTGTGATCTCATCCCACTTTGGATTACATGTCATAGTTAAGAAGATGTCTGGTTTTCCAAACCTTCGCACAAGTGCCATGGCATCCAAGTACCTACGCCTCATATCCCTCGGGCCTTCGATAAATGATGTAGGCATCACCGTCCGCTTTCCAACACTTCTGTTCTACCCTCACCAGCATGCAAGCTATCAACCAATCCTTGGTAGAGGTCGGCCCTAATCTCTGTTTGATGATTGCGTATGTAATCCAATCGAGAACTCTCAACTTTCATGTACACGTCCACCGCAAACCGTTGGAAAAGACGTTGGCCATGAAGTATGGGATTAAAGATTCCCCGCCGCATCCGGAACTTGTAGCAAGAGTAGTCACGCACGGAGACACATAAATTTCCCGGAGATTCTACAAAAAAAACTATGGTATTAGAGTTTGTATCTATGATAACGGTTTGGTATACATGAAAATGATAAGGAGACGAACAAACCTGGTTCTTCTTCTTCTGAACCAGTACGAGCCTTACGCAAGGCACGAGCCGCGTTGACTTCCTCCATAGTAGCATTTTTCTTTGGGATATCCATGTGCCATCCAAGTTCACCTTTAGGGAAGAAGAACGGGTATGAAAGAGCGTCATAACATCCATGGTATGACCGGATGCCATGACTACTCCTATCTTTCCCATGGACGACAACACTATTCTGAAACTGACCAAGGAGTTCACTACCCTCGATCCAAACAGCAGCCACCTCCTTAGCCATCGGTTCATTGTATGTCCTTTGGTCTAATTGTTGATCAAGGTTAAGTTCAATACGATAGTCCTCAAGATCTTCGGCATGCCCTATACTCCTAAATTTTTGTGAGTACGGGTTGTTACGAAGGATGGCCACCAATCTATCTATAACTTCTTTATCCTTTTCATACTTCTCTTCACGGCACCTTCGGTACTGCAGGTACTCAAGGCTCGGATCATCATCATAGAAGTAAAGCTCAAGATGCCTAGGATCCACTCCATCTTCTCTCCCAAATGACCTTATGTTGTGATACATCATGCCATGTGCACGGAAGGTATATATGCCGGTGTTCCTCATGTTAGCAAAAGAGCACTATCGAGGCGACAGAGAGGGAAGTAAAAGAGAAGTGTCCATTGAAAAACCTAATATTGTTGCGGAAATGCCTAGCGTCCGCGTCGGTGCTCGTCCAAAGCCTCATGAGCTGGTCCACAACTCTGGTTCACTCGAAACTTGATCTTTCCATTGCGGCAACGAATCCGGGGGTTCTTTTGGAAACCTCTTTGCACCGCACTCGCTGCAATCAGGGACAGGTTGTAGCATGTGTGTCTCCGTAGGTATGTTACTATACACCTTCTCATACGGTCGTACTTCAAGGTTAGAAGCCGTGTCGTCCTCGGGAGTATCACTTTGTTCCTCATCATCGATTCCTCTAATGAAATGACATTGGAACAAAAAATAAAGGTTAGATAGTGGAGTGGATGTTTAGAAATGTATCTGGTAAATGATGCAAATACCTTGCCCAGCAAATAGGTATCCCTCGTCCTCCTCCTCATCATCTTCAAAGATGTCGCCCTCATCGTCGTCTTAATCGTCATAGTGCCATGAGACATCACGATTTGGGGTAATATTAAAGAAAAGCAAACAATGTATACAATGTTAATAGTAGTGAAAATTACCCGGTGTCATCATCAAATAATGGTTGTGCGGTGTAGTAGATGCATTTTGATTGCTTGGTCCAGCACTTTCTATGAACAACATATATAACGAAGAAGGTTAGATAAACGTGTATAGGAATCACAAAGTGTTAAGGTACTTTATGCAAATACCTTGCTCGGCAAACGGGTATGCATAGTCCTCTTCCTCATCATTGTCTGTGATCATCACCGTGCCGATAGATATTATTTTACAAATAAAGGTAAGAAAATAACACAAAGAATATTAAAAGTCGTGCAAATTACCGGTGTCGTCAAATAGTGGTTGCTCCGGTGTATCTGATGCATTTTGATTGCTTGGTCCAGCGGTTTCTATGAATCACATAATGAACATGGTTGAGATAGGAATCAAGTTGTTTCATGTCAAGAACAAATATTAGTGTGGGCTCGTTAATTACCGTTGTTGGTCACACGGTTGATCGAGGCAAGGGTGTATTTTCATACATGTCATTGTCGTCATCATTTGCCTCCCCGTAGCTTGTTGGAAGCGAATAGGTGATGTAGTGCTTTGTGTGGGTCCATGAGGCCCGGAAGAGTTTGCAATGGGCCACTCATTTTGTGGGATCATATAGTGGATTCTCCATCGCAATGGACTCACTATTTAAGGCATGTTTTTGCACCTCCCTAGAGCGGGTTTTGGCCACTTTCATCGCCTCTTTACGGGATGGAGTTTGATTGTAAAGCCTTTGTCGCTTGCGCCTTTGTTCCCGTTGATCGGGTGTCATGTTTGCATATGTCACCCTACACCTTGCACGATCGGCCATGACTTGCTCATTTGTTAGCTGCCTCTTTACGTGAAGCATTAGTGCATCGTGACTGCGTTGCTTGATTAATTATGCTACGAGGAGTAATTACAACATCATCACCACCACCTACATAGTTGTGCTAGAGTTAAAATAGTAGCAGGACAAACAGAACACACAAAATATATCCATCAAATATCCTCTCACTGTATTTAAACCTACGAGGTAGATTCACCATCACATAAACATTGATGTTGATTCCATAATAACATCAATTTAATTACACGATAACTGATCCGATAATATGTCGTCAATATTGTTCGCATGGAGTAAATCATTTCTATGCAACCAATCATCTCGATTCATTAGGATCCGTGTTTCCTTGTTTGATGTATCCTGACCATCTATCAATTGTGACACAACACATATGTGAAACATCAATAGTAATATCTATATTATTATTCACCAGCATTTCTACTGTACAACCATTGGTAGATTTCGTAGATTCGACACGTGGTTGTTGATCCTTTTCTTTTATTTGCTTCTCGACGTTTTTTATATTTTCTTCTTTTTTTCTTGAGACATCATATGCCATCGAGCCTTATCTCTTTCTCTCCTCGTTGTTTAGCATCTCTTCTGCAATGTTAAATCCATATAATAT
This sequence comes from Themeda triandra, assembly GCA_018135685.1. Taxonomy (NCBI): domain Eukaryota; kingdom Viridiplantae; phylum Streptophyta; class Magnoliopsida; order Poales; family Poaceae; genus Themeda; species Themeda triandra. The sequence continues at coordinate 993 of JAENPR010001727.1, read as the reverse complement.
TGGTTATATCATTAATAAATAATATTTAAACAATGATATAAATTTAATACATTAAAAGAACCATGTACATTGTTTACCTCCATTAATAGTGTTAGTCTTGTCACCCAATGGTGTAGGAGAGCCCCTATTTTCCATTGAAATAATGCACAATTGCCTGTAGTGTACTTGTTCCTTAAAAAAAAACATAGACAACATGAGGTCAAACCTGAGTGCAAAGGACATGGTTGTGCACATGTATGCATGATAATCTTTGGAAGGGACCGAAGGTAGCAGGCAGAATACATGTTCACACATGTAGATTCCTCGATAAAGAAATGCTATTTGTGTGGGCTCATGATTCAGCAGGTCCATAAACCAATTCATTCAATTAAAGATGGTCTTAGAGATACGGTTTGACTCATTTGGATCAGCCTTCAAATTTTAATGTATTAGGGACCCAACACACTTGCTAGGAATGGCAAATTTCAGTGAAGTTTTCAAACAGTAGAATAATGATGGTTTGAGACTCACTATAATTTCAATGTTTTGTGGCACAACTTGGTCAAAATATACTGCTCAAGTATGGTTCGAACTGAACTGTAGTCATAGCATTCCTATCAAGTATGGTTTGACCTGCAGAAAATGTGGCGTTAGTCATTGTGTATCCATATTTTTGCTGCAGAAAAAAATTTATTCAGATATTTATGCACTCATAACTACTGCACAGCTCCGGTCAGCATCTGATTGGCCTGGAACAGGGGTCTTCGCAGAAAATTTTGCAAAGAGAACAAAGAAGAGGAAACTAATTAGCTTATGTGGTCAGCTTAGCCGTAAGATAGATGGATGACTCCAGGAGGTATAGGTTAACTGAATGACAGTATAATGAAATTAGCATATAAATTTTTTAGGTGGCTGAACAGATATTGTGATTCAGAGAGGAAAAGCACTGAAGGAGTTGCAGTACTTGAGTTTGCCCATGTTCAGTAATGATTTCAGAAGTTGTAGAGTGCAGAG